>WEDG01010072.1:0-59507 GCA_017591395.1 Schistocephalus solidus | reverse complement strand
ATATATATATATATATATATATATATATATATGCTAAAGGAACATGTATGTTCCGTTTTGCCCTGAAAATCGACGGTCAAACTATCGTGTCAACGCTTCCCTGTCCTGAACTTTAATCCCTCAATAAGCTGTAGTTTTGTCTCCTGAAACACTTGATAGAATGATTAGGGAGCTTTTTACTGTCAGCCCGACCCTCTACTCCATATCTCTTGTCTTTGTCGGTTCCACCTAAAAATATATACATATATATTTATTTTTATATATGTATATACCATGAGCTACTAAGGCTGAAATTTTAGTCCAGCTTATCTGCAAAGCAGTTTGTTGTGAGGGTCGCCAATTCCTTCATAAAACTACCAAAACAAACCGGTTGTCGGAAGCAATGTGCCCTATCAGTCGGATCGCATCACTTCAGGTTTCTTGGTCAGTAAGCTGGTAAAAAAATTCAAACGGAGGGGGCAGGGTTCTTAAAAGTCTGATGAGAGCACTAACTGCATTCTCAAAACCATGTCCACTTGATAAGAGTACAAACCTTCTGAAGTCCTCGGGGAAACTAAGGCTTCGGTGTCCTTCAGGAAACCCGTGCACAGCAAGCCAACGCCGGACTATGTCTGTGAGGTCAGCATCACAGCATCGCCAGGCTTCTTCCACCTTTTCAAAGAGCTGAGTTGTAGTCGTTGATAGTTTTCCACAGGAAAGAAGAGACTCTCCCAGTTCGGTTGTCCTGGAATGACTATAATGGAGAGGAACAGATACTCCGAAAGGGTCTTTAGAATGAATGCGAGAATGAGATTGCTTATAGTGCCCCCGCAAGACATGGGAATAGGAACCGCCTGTCGTAAAGATGGCTTTGTGCTAAAGCAGGAGTAGGTTTGAGATTAGCGTTAGGGTTTGAGTGATGTTAGGGTTTCCATTAAGGTGAAGGTCAAGGGCAACGATAGCGTAAAAAGTTAGGCTTAGGACGCGGACTATTTATCTTTTCCTAAGCCAACATCCTGCAGGGCGAGGAGGGTCATATAAGCAAATGAAAAGAAACTGTAAAAGGTGAGGATGACTTGTATGGCCGTTCAATTAGGGCATGGGAGTAGGATAAACGTGAGGGTTAGGGTTACGTTTAAGGTTAGGTTAAAGGTAGGGATTAAGGTCAGTGTCAGAATTAAGTAATGGGTTCGTGTTAACTATAGGGCTTAAGTTTATCACAAGGCCACCTACGTTAAGTGGGCGGAGCTGTCCTATTCGCGTATCTTTATAAGGCGGCCATACAACTCATCATTATCACGTGAAGTCCAAAATAACTGATAATTTCTGAAAAAAATTGACTGGAATCGATTCAGGTAAATTGTATACAACGCATAGACAGATGAATAGTGCCAGCAGAGCCAAGGGAGACTGGAGTGGCCAGTTCTGGCTTATAAGCTGCCGTCAGCCAGTAATTCCCAATCCCAGTTGGTGCATCACCCAATGACCGAACCCGCGAACCGTTTATCAGAAGTCCAACGCTCTAAACATTGAGCCGCGGGCTTGTTGTCTTGCCTGGTTTAGATCGTTATTATCGACTTGCATTCGTTTATGAACGCTCACCGATCGCTAACGGAAATCACTCGTTCCAGTCTGCCTCGAGGCTAACTCTTGAGGCCCGCCAGCAGCCGCACAGTGGTTAGTATTAGAATAGGCAGATGAATATTGCCAGCAAAGACAAGGGAGACTGGAATGGTCATTCAGTTATTCCCAACCGCAGGTGGTGCCCCACCCGAGGATCGAACCCGAGACCCGTTGATCAGAAGTCTTACAATCCTCGGATGGTGCACCACCTGACGTTCGGTATGGCTGCCTGACGACGGCTAATAAGCCAGAAATGGCCATTCCGGTTTCCCTTGTCTTTGTCGGTTCCATTTCATCATATGCTACACGTCGCTATGCGACCGCCTGTGAGGGCTCTAGCCTGAGCTCCAGGGCGAAACGGAACATGCATGCCTGTTCTACTAGCCACTGTGCAGTTACTGGCACTTGAGAGTGAGCCTCAAGGCAGAGCGGGATGAGTGAGTTCTGTAAGCGGTCGGTGAGCGTTCAATGACAAACACAGAAATCCCCTAGAATTCAAAAAAAACATCTATGCAAACTAGTGGTTTCTACTCCAATTGTACTCAATTGAGGTAATTAACTGTTATCGGTCGGGAATCACCGTAGTATTCTGTCTCAAGATCAGGAAATATCTGCCAGCGACCCCTACCTGAATTCGAAATTTTATTTTGTTTATTTCATACTAATGTATTTAAGCATTGTCTCTTCGTCTAAAAACTGTGCATTTAATATTCAGCTTGTGATTTAAATTTCTGTAACCAAAGCAGCACACATAGATTTACTGTTATAAACGAGCCGTTTTAATCTGCGATCAGTGGTAAAACATAGAACATCGCACTTTTACTGTAACTGCCAAGAATAATAGCTCAGAATACTACGGTAGTGCCGAATATTTTAAACTGTGCTATGGAGTGGTTACCTAATATTTGAAACTACTGAAAATCTGTGTTGCTTACTTAGCATCAGCAGTGATTGCAGAGCTGATTCGTGAGGGACGACCTGAATATAAAAACGTAAAAAATTAGCATAAAATAATAAAGGCAGCAAGGAGAATGTGGAAAAGAAATGTTTGTTTTAACATACAATAACGGCAAACAATTTTTCTAGTTCGATGCCCTTTCTATATTATTGATGCATCGCTCTTAATGGTATCTTCTGATTACAACAATATTGCGATGCTTAAGGACAACTTGGACGTTTTCAGGTCCCAGCTTGCTGGTTCAATAAAAAAATACGGTGAGTTTAGATTTAGGGGCACAGCATCAAGCTCTGCAACTCGAAATATGACAGCAAGATTCACATCTCAAGCGAACCGGAAGCAGGGGCTCGAGTTAAGCTGAATACTGGGTTAAAGGACGGTTGGATATGATCGGCTGACGACGGCTGATGAGCCAGAAATTTCCATTCCAGTCTCCCTAGTCTCTGCTGGCAATCATAATCTGCCTATGGTACTAGTCGCTGTACGGTAGCTGGCGGAATGAATGAGTTCCGCTAGCGATCGGGGAGCGTTCGTAATCGAAACACTTCTTAATTGCTAGTGGCCAAGCGACCACCTGCGTGGACCGTAGGCTCTCAGCTCTAAGGTAGAACGAAAGTGGTATTTCAGTCCTCCAATCAAGATATATCGGTGCATTTCCTCCTCACGTGACTGCATGCTACCAATTTCAGTCGACATGACTCGGGCCCGTTAATGCAAGTTTCTTGCTGATCAACTGTCTCGGGAGTCCTAATGTGGGGTTTGCAGTTTGGGCTTGGGTTGTCACTGACGGATGATGGCAAACCAGCCAGCAATGGCCAGTATAACGTCGCCACTGTCTTTTTCAATAAATGCATCTCAAACTGGCATTGCTTATACCCCGGCCCTCCCTGCCCCGGTGAGGATTCTCCTACCGAAGCTTTGATGGGCCGAAAACTACGTATAACGTTGCATGCACTCGTTTTCGTATAATCGGTGCATCCAACTTCACAACTCTCGCGCAGCAAGCGTCACGTATTAACACTCATCTTTGTTCCTTATTATCGAACTGGTTCTCCAGGCCGGATTGAGGCGGTCATAGCAGTGCACCGAGGCAGTATGTTTTTCCAAGTCCACATTGGGGATGACATCTGGGTTCGTTAGCGCAACCAGGGCGGACGGTGGAATTGCGAGAACGCGACCAATTGAACCGGTGCCATCACGCCCTTTCGACATCTTGATGCACACTTTCGCCATTTTAACAGATCAGCCGGTTTTCCAACCCACTGCTGCACCTCCTTCAGATGCACTGCTTTCGGTATCAATTGCCGGATCCACGTCTGCAGACCGCAGACGCCGCACAAACTGTGTGCGCCGATTAATACTACCGATACAGGTCAATCCACGTCAAAGGCGATCCTGACCTACTTGCAGGGGATGTGTTGGGAATTCTCACATTCCCAAAAAGCATCAGTCTCAATGGAAGACACGTGTTTGCCTCCGACCGCGTGCTGACAGCATACTGCCAAGAGGTCTCATGATTGGCTGCGGCCACAGTGCTGCCTTAGAAACTGATTGGTCAATGTCTCCGAGAAGCGGCTCGACTGTTCTAATCCATTCTGTTAGAGGCTCATTGGACAGAAAAGTGGTCAACCTGAACGGGATGTTATGACTATACGCCGATTTTCAGCCAGAATGACTCACAGATTTTAGTACATTTCTTCTGTTTCTCTGCTCTGTTGGGTTTTGGGACAGCAGTCAAGCACACATACGATTCGTGTGACTGCTAAATAACAGGCCCATCTCATTAGCGCTGTTCATTAGGAAGATTAAAGTCTAACATAGCCAAAAACCTCCTTAAGAGATGAAAGGTTCGGACAGTTTCTTAGTCTAAATAAGAAAACGTGCACACTGGAATTTGAGCTTATCGGAAGTCCTAATACAGAACTCTAGGGGGCTTTCCCGGCACGGTTGAAGGCGGCTCCAATCACTAAAAGCGGTCTTTATGCATCTTAAAGAGGAAATCCAAGACTACAGAAGATCGTTGTTATTGGCAAGTGTTCATGTCTGCTCAAAGATTTAAACAAAGGAATTAAAGTCTGCAGATCATAGCTGTTGTGTGTTGGTGTAAGAACTAAGGTCTGCTAAAAATTCTGAAATACTGTAATGAAAGACTGCTTTGTCTGCCTACCCGATACTTTGTCGTCGACGGTCCTTGATGTTCCTACGAGATCATCAAAATTGGATGTGGTGAAGCGGCTGGCAGTCTTGAAGCTCAGTCCACTTGCACATCGATGAGACACGAGATCTCTCCAACCGTTTAGCTTCGACGCAGGTCCTTGATAAGATTTTTCCGTTGAGGAGGTATAGCCCAAAGAACTTGTTCTTGAGGTTGGGCCCTAGAATGCGGAACAAGTCAGTAGTACTTAACAGTAAGGGTTCCGCTTAATAAACCTCTGAACACGACGAAGTGGCTAATGAATACAGTCCTGGAATCCAGGTTGAAGAAAACCTGATTAAAAAGTGGTTGTAACACTGATTTCCCTCAATAAATTTAAATTGGTAAATGTGGCAAAGCTTGTCGAATTTAATGACATGCTAAAATTTCGTGACTACTTATTCACCTGCATACAGTCAATGCGTATCAATAAGTTGACGTAAACTGCAGACTTAGAGATCGCCCTGAAGAAATGCATCGTGATAGGTAAACAGAACATAGGGTGGACTTGCTGGTATGATACGCGGGTGTGGATGGTGAGGGGGGAGAAGTGGCAGGGCAGTTAGATGTGCAAGTGGGTTCCGAGTACAGGGGAGAGGAGAAAGCCCGAACGCGGTCGCAGTTGAATCACGTGATCAAACTCGCATTGCCACGGTACGGATCGATAATGGACGTAACCCCATTTCCTCTCCCATCCTCTCAATCCTACCACCGCAGGACTGACTGCTGTCCCACGCGTAGCTTATTTAATCATGCCACCTCTCCCCTCTCCCTGACCATGTGCAACCGCATTCCAGACTAGCAGTTCATGCGTTAGTTACCTATCGAGTTTCGACTCTCTAGGTCGATGTCTAATTGGCCAGCTAATGTCTACTTATTAATGATCGTATGCAGTTAAGTAAGAGGCCACGAAATTGTAGGACGTCATCAACTTCTGCATTTTTCGTCGGCATTACCTTGTTCTAAAACAGTTATTTTCAAATATCGAAGCTCTTTCTTTCCTGTTTAATTCGCTTGTCATCCGTGTAAAAAACATTTGTATATTCGTTAATGAACGCTCACCGATAAGAAACGAAACTCACTCCTCCCGTTCTGCCTTGGGGCTCACTCTTAAACCACGCCAGCAGCCGCACAGCGGCTAGCAATATAGGCAGATATACTTTACTACCGTCTGCAAAAACTACCATTTGTAAATAATGAGTCGCCAGACCCGGCTCGAATCCCACGGAGTGGAAGTGTCATGGAGGCCAAATTAAAAGGGAGTTTTGCAGCCAGTGGGCTGACCACATGGTCAGAGTTATCCCACCAGCTGGCAACCTTCTAAGCTATGACTTTTAGCGCACCGTGATAGTCTCAAATATATCGGGTTGTTTCTAGTGAGGAAATGCACTGAGCCGTAAACCTCACTCTCTATTTCTATTCAGACGCCCCAACCACTGGCCGAGGAGGTCAGTTGTCTCGTGCAGGGACTGTTCGTCATGGCTGACACAGCCAGTGATCTCCTCTACGCGTGCCACATATACGACCTGCCCCCAAAACGCAAACACCTAGACCAAACTTCAGAAGAACTTCAGACTCCTCACTTCATGTGCGCTTCCACAGATTAATGCTTAGCCCTCCAAAGGAACATCTTACCACATCCGAGGATGACCCAGTCTCCATGGAGTAGAAGGTGAGCGTGTGGAACCAGCTCATTAGGCTGCAATCAGCGCCGGCTGTGAAGGCAAGGGTTGCACGTACAGACGCTGGAGATCTGGCGGCTGGCAGACCAGCAGTATCCTCACCCTCCTGGTGCTGGGAAACAGGGGAGGCAGAGAAGACGAGACAGGGGGGACGCGGGTAGGGCGAGAGGAGGCAAATGCTATCGGCTCGGAAACGGAGGATGGCACGCAGCGTGGCGAGCCCGTCAGCCTGCTCCCCTGGCAGTAATACTGTATGAAATGGAGATGGGAGTGGGAGGGAAGGGTAAACGTTTACCAACAGGTTGGAAGTCCAGAAACGTAGCTGATACATAATAGGAGACGTCGAAATGATCGAACAGACGCCAAACCTAAATGGGAAGGCACCACTATTACTAAGAAAAGTGGTCCCGTGGTGGTGATTCAGCTTTTTGCTTTCATAGAATTCGCACCTGCAAATACGCTGCTGACCGCCGTAAGCTCTATAAACTCAGTGGTATGAGGACTTGAAGCAGAAAGCAGCATGTACTCTGAAATAGTACTTTAAACCTAGGTCTGGTTACGGTTGCAAGCAATCGAAGGCATCAGACAAGGCAACAGAGGGAGTTGCCGTGACGGTATTAGTGAGGCACTGATAGGAGGGATTTCTTCCGCATATACATCCGAATTGCTCCCTCAGGCACTGATGGGCTCTGTCAGGGCCACGGTGTTGAGCGTATGCAGAGTTGATCCAAACATATGTTTACGAACCCAGTAAAACTGGAGCATAAGAACCTCTTCTTTGTTTTTCAATACTTACGTTGTTGCTACGGCGTCTATATGAGAGTTTCACACGGGCCACGTGGTAGATGCGTTGGACTAACACGGGGGCCACATCAGGGCACGGCATGCGTTATTCGGGTTGCGCTACGCTAACAAATTCCGAACATGGGAGGTGTGGTGGCACGCCTAGGGGCGGCTAGGACTTAGGGGACCCGGCCGCGCCAGCCACCTGTGTTCTCTCCCGCCTCCGGTCTTCTTGACTCTGTCTTGACACCGGGCTCAGGTGGGGGAGGAGGAGAGAGTGCGGTTGCTGCAGCGCAAGGCTATTATCACGTAAAACTAATTCACGCGCAAGTCACCGTCCCTGCTCCACCCTTCCATGGAGCATACGGTGGACATCGTCGGACTACGACGGTCGAACTATATGAGAGTTTGGTTGTTATGTTGAATAGTTTGTACGGCTGCGATCGAGGTGCGTTTGATTTTTTGGGGGAGGGGCGTGGGGTGGAGTGGGAAGGATTATTATACCCCTCTCTAGTCAGGAAATCAAGCTCCGACAGACTGTCTACGGCAACGATTGAAAACATGAATGCTAAAATGTGCATTCCAATTCTTTGCAGTTATTTTAACCTTGGACGTAGGGGACGGAATTATTAACGGGATCGCATGACAATATTAGTCAAAGGCCCATACTAAAGCCTTCCCCTTGTTGGTGTGGATTCGAATCCCACCGGGGCAACCAGGTTTTTCACAAGTGGGTCATATACAAGGCACATACCTTGGCCGTCCGGATAGGCTACAGTAAAGGGACAGTCAACTGGTGCGACACCAGCTGTTGCCATCACCTCCGAGAGAACTGCCTTCTGCGTGGAGGGCACGCTGGCCTGGTCAAACTTCATGGCGAGTTTTGGCCAAAACGAGGTCACAGTCATGGGGACGTCGAGCTCCTCACCGATCAAGGTAACTGAAAACTCCGCGTCCAAACCAAGTGGCAACGGAGGTAGGCATATTCGCGGCGGTTGGCAATGCAGGTTTGGTCCCCTAACAGAGACGACCAGATTCACCGAGCCGAAGGGCACTTCGAATGTCCTGGGCTCTTCAGACGGCGCGGAGTTCTCTTTGTGCATTTTTAAGGAGATCGGAAGCCCAATCTGCAGCTGACACCTAAGTTCTGTCAATGTTCAGAGGACATGTTGCATTTATTCTACGATGACCTTTTTTTAAGTAGGGTACACAATAAAACTGTTGAGAAAACAACTAATACAGAGAGGTTTTCAAGCAATACTCAACACTTTAAGCTGAAGGGAGAGATGACAGCCACTCAAACAGGCTGCCATGTGGAGGTGAAGTTTCCAAAGTTTCCTGCCTTTAGAAATGTATTTCAATATATGTTTTAAGACGATACAGCAGCGCATAATATCACACAAATCTGTAAATTCTTAAGCGAAGAAGCTCAGTCAGAGAATATCTACGTATAATACTGTTAGGAAGTCTGTTGCTATGTGCGGAAACGCCGTTGTCAATTCTGGGAAGATCAATCGTGGGCGTGATTTAGCAATGGAACGCAACCAGAGCGAACTAAGGACGTGAGTGTATGCAGTCACGTGAACCAAGGTCAGTTCTCTGTTGCAGCCAATGTTCTTCGGACGGGATGGCACTGCAAAGGGGATGGCCAATGCCTGTTTAGAGATTTAAACGTAAAGGAGCACTGGATCATGTGGTTTCACACGCCACCGTAGACTTACGGAAAAGCTTATTTACTGATAATTCACTTAAGTGTCTATAGTAAACATCGGGGAAAGATTTCCAGATAGGCGGTTGACACCCCTGAGGAAGACAATGTATTATTGAAGATGGACCGGTTAAGTCGGGGAGACTTGGATAGCAGCAGTTTCGGGTTGACTCAGGTATTCCGCAGTTTTCCCTATCCCGACACATACTTCCAGCCCTTGCCAAAACCATTTGTATTATTTACTTGACTGACTTTTGGCAGCGGCAACTGCAACCAGAGCATGCAGCTAGCTAATTCGGAAACGCCAATCAGATGGGGGTGCCCCCAGTCCAATGTGGCTTTGACGCAGCACATCCTCTCATTTAGCGACTTCCACGAAATGGATGTTGACATCACACCGTTATCTTCGTCTGACCGAGCGCAAGCTGCAGTCCCATCGAAAAAGTGTGGGATTGGCCGGAGTAACACGTTCCTTAAACCTTATCACATCACACTATCAAACTGTACCAATGCCTCGTCATTATTATGGTACAGGCTACTGCTATACATTAGTTATAAGAAGAACCTTAGTAAGGTTTTGGAATGCAATTATAGAATACTAAGGTTTGATGATAAATCTTTCTTTATATGTCCAACAAAAAGACGCACTGAATTAGCTTAATTGTGAGAGTAACTAAAAAAAGGTGGCTAGATGGTTGACAAGGAGATGTGCCTTTCAGCATTAACCGTCTACGGTGGTTCCGGTCTTTGCGTTTCACTTCTTAGTTATAACAGGTGATCTGCCTTCGTTCACGGGTGAAGATGCAAACCAAAACCCAAATTTGACTACATTATCACTCAAGTAAGTATATTGGCTCCGAACTGGAATTCAACACCCCAAAAATGTTTGCCCACCAAAAGGGGACTTTATGAACCAGATTTCTTGTGGGACTGAAGAGATTTTTTTGTAAGCAGGCAAACATCTTCAAATTTTGAATTTTAAATAAATACCTATACATGTAGTAGAATATTACCGACGAACACAACGAACATAAGAGTGACCATTTCTGTCTTACCGGTTGTCATCAGTCAGCCATACACGACCCCAGGTTTTGTGACCCCTGAGGCTGGAACCCACGACTTCATTGTTCGAAATCTAACGCCTTGAAATGTGGGCCGTGGACTCGTTGTCCTGTAGGTTGCGATTGGGTTATATTAAAGATGGTAGAGAGGCAACCACCAATCGCGGTACGGGACCCACTCATCCCGTTCTGCTTTGGGGCTCTTTATTCGGTCTCGCCCGTGGGCGCACAGTGGCTAGTATGATAGGCCGAATTACATTACCGACAAAAACTAGGGTGATGATAATGGCCCTTGCTGGTTTATTAGGCGTTAGCAACCTCATGTTTTGCAACCTATGAGGCTTGAAAGCGTGACCTGGGGTGGGTTTGGCTGGCTGATAACGGCTAATAATCCAGAAACTGCCATTAAAATCTCACTTGTTTTTGGAAGTTATGTTATTTTACTTACTTAACTAGCTTCTGTGCGGCTGCAGTCAGAGCTCGAGATTGCGCGCCGAGGCACAACGGAACGAATACTTCCTGTGACGTGCTTGGTGAGCGCTTATTCAAAATATTCTTTCATTTTCGGTAAGAAACAAATTTATAAGCCTGGCCCGTTTTTCACAAGCCTGACTAAATATCAAAGACAACGAGCTCGTGGATCAATAGTTAGAGCATTGGACTTCTGATCAACGGCTCGCGGGTTCGATCGTCGGGTGATGTACCACCTGGGGTTGGGTATGACTGACTGACAGCGGCTAATAAGCCAGAAATGGCCATTCCAGTCTCACTTGTCTTTGTCTGCATAGTCAGTCTACCTCTAATACTACTAGCCACTGTGTAGCTGCTGGCGGGGCTCGAGAGTAAGTCCCAAGGCAGAGCGGAACGAGTGAGCTCCGTTAACGATTGGTGAGCGTTCATAAACAAATATTCTTCGTTCATCTCTATTTTAAATTCTAGTAGTTTGAAATTGGAAAATATCCTGTGGGCGTGGAGTGGTTTGGTTGAAGTAATGAGGAAATTTTGAGCTCGTATCAGAGTTAAGATCAGGTGATTTCTATTGGGGGGATTTGCTTAGCAGTCGGATTATGGTTAGGGCCAATGGTACGACTAATCTACCCATGGGGCATGCATAAATGCCAAAATCTATTCCGAAGTTCAAAAATTGAAACAATTAGCAGATAAGATATCCGAAAGATGCTTATAGACGATTTTTATTTTAGTCCCTTATGGTTTTTCCCGAAAATATTTCCTGAAGTATAGAGGTTTACCTTATTTTTTGACCAAATAAAACTAGCTCCGATAGCATTGCACTTAATTGTGCGTCAAGACTGATTTTAGCGGCTTGAGCAATCTAAATTTCTTCCCCTGTTTTATCCATTGCCATTTCCGCTTTGGATTTGAATGGCTCTGTAGAACACGCATTTCACTGAAGGCGAAGGATATTTCATATGCTCACAAACGATAGGACTGGAAGAGTGAGCTAACAACAACGATTACATTCCGAAATGACAACAATGTGTTGGTCCCGTCGACGCCATAAATAAAACGTTTCAGCTATTGGGTGACATACCTGGAACCAGAGTTACTTCAAATATTGCAAAATCCTCCTTGGCATGAAATTTGCCTCGAAATATTTTCCCTTTCTCTGCAGTTCCTTCCTCTACGAAGATCGACGAATCTGCTACACATATCTTTATGGTTGGTCTGTCGGAGGCTGGTTTGACAAGAATCCCCCTGCAGTCCAGTGACCAGTCGACCTCGCCTGAAGTTTCACTCTGCAGCTTAAATGTCTATATGCAAAGAGTAAGGAATAAAACTGGTTTGTTAACATCTTCGATCAGAAAATCGATATTTCTAATTATTATAATGACTAGATTGAATTAATTGGCATTCTATCATTGCGGTAAGTTGGGTCAGAAAGCACATATTGTTACAGTTTAAAAATGGGTATTTTGTTTCTCGTGCCGTTCATAGCATTTACTTCCTGCTAAATTGTATAATCCCACGTATTTCCTTGGAACACAACATTTTAACTTTGCGGGTCCAACAGCTGTAATCCGTATATATATATATATATATATATATATATATATATATATATATATATATATATATATTGAGTACATATATATATATATATATATATATATATATATATATATATATATATATTGCTAATTGAAGCGAAAAATGCGCGTCCCCGGGCATAAATCAGAAGAAGAGGCGATCACGGGAACAATAGGTTTAATATCCTGACGTTTCAAAAATCAAACAAGATTCCATCGTCGGAGGTAGGTTCAGTACGGCGCCTCACAGTATTTATGGGTTCTGAACATGCTGACTCTACAGCTATTCGTGCAGGGTGCACTGCAGGGGTGGGGAGTTAATGGCTGTCCTACTGATCATTGATTTGTTTCTCCCTCGCCTCGCCTGGGGGCTGTGTCGGGATGGCAAGTGTCATTGACCTCGTCTGCATTGCCCGCGTTTGTTGTCCCGGACCCGCATGTCTGTTTCTCGTGCCTCGTTTGCATCTGTCCGTGCACGTCTCATCGGTGGTTGCTGAGTCGCATATATGATATGATATATATATATATATATATATATATATATATATATGAGAAGAAGAGGCGATCACGGGAACCATAGTTTTATTGTCCTGACGTTTCAAAATCAAACAAGATTTCATCGTCGGAGGTAAATATTGTACCACGCCTCACAGTATATATAGGTGGTAACATTTCGGCTAATACGGGATTACTAAGGTTTTTGAATTTGCGTAGAGGAGGGGCCGGGTTGGGGGTGGAGATCCTCAGTCATCATGCTGCTTGATGAGCATGGTGGTGTTTCATTCTTGGCGATCATCCTTTGCCTGTTCACTGAGTCCGTGGTGGACTGGGGGAGGGCGGGTGATGGCTTGTTTTCAATCTGGTCGGGGGCCGGCGTTCGCACGTTGGCAGTAGTCGTCAGTACCCTCATCGACCGAAGCTGCCGCCCCAGGCTGTTAATTTTGGTTGCGATCGCACCTCCGTGTGCATTCGCACCTGCCGGATAAGTGGTTGAGCTGGCCGAGGCGATAACTGTTCCTTCGTCGGGTCTGGGTTGTGTTGCGATTGCGTGCGTGTCCGCCATGGACTCACCCATGTTCGGATGCACATGGTAAGTAGGCGCTCATCGATCGGTTACATGAATCACTAGTCCCGTTGTGCCTTGGGGCTCACTCTCGAGTCCCACCAGCAGCCGCAAGGCGGATACTGATACAAGCAGAATAACATGACTGAAAAATAGAAGGGAGACTGGAATGGCCATTTCTGGGTTATTAGCCGTCATGTTATTCTACCTATATCCTGAGCCGCCTTGCGGCTGCTGGCAGGGCTCGAGAGTGAGCCCCAAGGCACAACGGGACGACTGAGTCCTGTAACCAATCGTTGAGCGCTTCTTACAATAGCTAATATTCCCGATCGAAACCGGTAAGATAACGAGCTCGTGGCGTAGTGGCGCACAAACCAACAACTACACCTCAAAACCAGCTGTACACCCTAAGGAAAGAGTTGCCTATTTAGATAAAAAAGAATTCGTTTACAAAATCCCATGTTACAGTTGCAAAACGGTGTACTGCGTCCAAAAAGGAAAATCGGTCTCTACATGCCTAAACGATCATCAGTTGGCTATAAAGAGACGAGAACACTTGTCGCAAGTTCCTACGCATACACTAGAACTGGGCACAAAATGTCATGGTAAAAACTCGCATTGTTGGCTGCTGCCCATCGAAGAGAGGCCGGGAATTCTTAGAGGCCATTAATTCTGATAACTCGTGTATTAATCGGCACGTCGAATTGGATGCCGTTTACAACAATCTCAAGGAAAAGTGGAAAGTGCGGTAGCCAATCCGGATGAGATTTCCACCCACAATGACAGATTTTGACAGGAATGATTCAGCAATATCAATTTTCCGGCATGTTTTTAATTTTAACGTTTTTTGCCCAATTACCACAAGTCTGACGACCAAATGGGGAACCAGCGTTGGAAATTTACCTAATAAACTTCCTCATTGTTTCCCAAAGAACTTCGTTGCTTCAAATTATACTCCTTTGGATGCCATCCTCCAATTTATTCTTATATATATATATATATATATATATATATATATATATATTAAATTGCCTAACTCATGAAATGTGAGTAGCTTTGAAGAAATGCCGACGTCTTATGATTTGGATGGCCATAAAATTTGAAGAATGAACAATCTGGCGGTGGAAAATGGAGACTATTAATAGCAAGGTGTTCCTTGACGTTATAAAGGAAGCCTTCGTCTATAATGGTATCTATCCACGTAGAAAAAACAGAATAATTTTACAGGATAATGCCCCAATTCACCGCGCTGAAGAAGTATGAAGTTGATACCGTTTACAACGCTAATCAAAATTTTAGACAACAGCCAGCCTCTGTGCGTGTGGCCTGCAATTTATTTTTATTCCTGCGAACAATCCGGACTAAAATTCAATCGCAACCCTTTTTGCAATTATCAGAAAAAAACTAGCATTAGGCAAAGACAGGTCTTTTGATGCAAGAAAGAAACTTGATTTTATGCTGCATACTCACCTTGAACAAACTACTATAGGCAACAAGACTACGTTCATGTCTGACAGACTTTGTGCTGTCATAAATTCAAAAGTACAGTTTAATGAGTACGTATATTGTATATTTGTCCCTATTCTGTACTATTTTCCCGTTTTTATTCGCCACTCTTCCTTATGCACATTTATATTTAGCCTTATTTAATCGATTTTTAATTTAGACATTATTTTAAATTCAGGTTTTAGGGATAATTAATTATTTTTATATCAATAAAAATTAAGTGACAAAAACTTCAATGCCTTCTTTTTAAGAAGGGTCGTTTCTTTTCTGGTTTAAAACTTTGGAGACGCAGCATGCACTCATTTCACGTAAGAGGCCCTTTCTTGTGTAATCCATGAGATTACATGAGTATTCACCTATAACTGTTTGAATAAATTCCCAATATGCAGCGAGAGAGAATGACAGGTGGCGAGGCACTAATGCACTTCGGTTCGATGAAGTTCTCATGACCCATCTGCTAGAACCAGTGTGTGGATCTTCTGCGCCTTACGCGAGCGCATATTGGTGTTTCCAGTCCCAGCTGGTAGTCAGGTTTATGATTTGCTGAACAAGGACGGAAAAAGTCCAAAACAGACTGTATCAATGTACCCATATTTTTGTCGTCTGTGCTCTCTTATTACATATATATATATATATATATATATATATAAATATATATATATATATATCCTTTATATATATATATATATATATATATATATATATATAAGCGATTAAAGAATTTCGTCTTTTCTATATATATATAAATAGAAAAGACGAAATTCTTTTGGGAAAAAATTGAAACCTTTTAATGCGCAATTTTTCGAGACTGGTCCCCAGCTCGTCGTCGACTATGGGCAGTGTACAGGAGCAATTAATTGAATAACCGTGTTTTACAAAGGATTCTGAGATTGGGCGAAATCCGAACCAATAGGCTTTGAGTGTATTTCGTAATCCCGTCGTGATTGGTTGTGCGCGTTTAAATTATTCTTTAACGATTATGTATGTGGCATCCAAATCGACATGCCGGTTGATACATGCCTCATCTGATGCGTATATTTCCAGGAATTTTCACGGCCTTTTCTGATTGGGCAAATGGCCGGTTTCCAGTGTATGCATAGCCACTTGGGATAAATGATCTTAGCGCCTCTTAACCGCCAACTGATGTTCAAGTGTAGGCGGGTTACATATTTTCCAGTTTGGTCACAAAAAACGGCATTACAACTGGAACATGGAATTTTGTAGACAACACATTTTTTATCAAGGTAGCTTACCCTTTCCTTAAGGTGTGCAAGCTGTGAGCGTAAAATAGATGTAAGGTGGTGTGCTACTTGTATCTGGTGTTTTTAAGCTGTCTTTCGACAAGCTCTGATGCATTTTTAATGTGTGGGAGAGTTCGCTAGGCCATTGTTTTGGGTGCCCGGGTGGCCGTGTTGTTTGAAATACCTTTCTCTTTGGATTCTTTTCGCTTCAGACATATATGCACGAGTGGCGATGGCTAATAAGCCAGAAATGATCATCACAGTCTCTCTCACTGTCTTTGGCGCCATTTGACTCAAACGCGAACTCCCAGTTTTACTTTGCGCTAACATCTTTCTAGCCGGCTCAGGACGCCGCCTAGTTGCCAAGGCAAAATACGTCTAGACAAACATAAATACAGAGAAGCGTAAAAATGGAAAGCCAGGAAATTCACCCCAGTCAGTTGTTCTCGCTCGCTGAGGACCTCACCCGAGGCGCCCAACGTTGCGTTAAGCTGCAAATTTCCCCCTGGTGGCTGCAGTACGATAGGCGCCCGAAGACCTGTTGCCTGGAGGATACATTGACTGCTGCTGGCAATGGAGGGCATCCTGTTCAGATGTCGAATGTCAACGATCCTCCCGATGTCATTGGTCTCAGTAGTGGCGAGAGCTTTCGCTTCCGTCACATGGATTCCGTTAATGCTCATTGGAAGTTTAAAATCGTACCAAGCCACCTATGGTAGCAGAAACCAGAACGGCTGTTCTATAATTACGGCCACACATATTTGTGCGATATGGATTTGATTTTCGCATCAGAATTTATTACAAGCATAAATAGAAATGGAGGTCATAATGCAAAATCCAATACAAGTGGCCTTCTCACCAAATTAACGGTGCACGCGCAGCAAAACTGTATACCGAATGTGTCTACTTATTTTGTTTACAGTAGACGGTAAATTGCATAAAACGTTTCGAACTCTATGGCCATAATGAAAATGCGCAAGCCGACATAACCCTGCAAAGTAAAGCCTATGTACCGGAAAGTGTTTAAAATAATTATAATAAATAAGAAAGAGTCACATTTTCTCCTTGTTTATATCCTAAGAAATTATGAAAAACTATTGTTTGACCTGCAGCAATATATACAGTATAACGAATATTTCGCATCCGTCGTAGGCGACAGAGCAATACTAGCACGCAGTTGTACCAATGTCTTTCGGATCTTCGGAACTCCAATCTTTGACTTTTAAGCACATAATTTCTTGTTTTCCAATGAGACAGAACTTATTGGGGTTGCAGGTTATGTCCTATTGACAGTAAAGGTATAAGCTAAAAGCCCAGACATCTCTTTCGCTTATATTCTGCTGCTACATTGCACAATTGCGAGGGGTTCTGCTCATCAGTGAGGTCCCAAGCATTCCCCGTGTGTTTTCTGATGATAACTCCGACAAAGCACTTAGCGGGAGAACTGGTAGAATGGGCGAAATTGAGGCATTAGCTGTTGAGATCAACGGAAGGAACAGGCAAGAAAATAACGGAACTGAATAGGTTAACTTACTGAATGTTCAGCCTTGTGGTACATTGAAAAAAGTAAATTACGGCATCATAATGGAATCCCATCTGCTTGCTACTCACCTCTGATGGCTTAAATGTTGTAGTTATCTCTTTTGTTTGCATTGGGGCCAGTGTAATAGATTTTGTTCCATTTTCAGCAAAATGTGCCAGCTGATTTGGCAAATTGTGGGTCTCCTCCAAATCCTTCATCGAAAAGTCACAATACTTGTTGAGCTTGAAGGTTACTTGCAGCCTTACAGATGTGGCATTTTGCAGCCTCATTTTCAGGTCCGAATGAGAACCCACAAATACTCCTAATATAGAGATGCATAAAGCATACAAGGTCAGCAGGGTAAAGGTAGAAGGTGAACAATTTCAGTAACTAATTTAGATATTATACTTCAAGAAATAACTGTAAATATCTATAGAGGTAACGAATTGAGAGGATTTGGGCAAACTGCGATACGTTTGGATATGTCCACTGCTGCTTATTTACAATTGGTTTACCATAATGTGACCGCACGAAAAATCTCTAGAAGGAGATCCACGAACATAACGCAGTGGCCGTACCCCGAGTTGAAAGAGGACTGTAATAATAAAGATTACTTATTGGTGGCCTTTGATTTCTCCAATTATAGGCGAGAGAGCTTATTAATTAGATTAAGTGATAGAGCATTCAAACAAACGAGCAAACGAATTTGGATTCTATCATCGATTCCGCAGGCATACAGTTGGGGTGTGGCTGGCTGATGAGCGAAATATATTCAGAAACGCTCCAATTCCTTTGTCACTAATATTTCCTTATCCAAACACCTTATACTGTTCAGCAGGTGATAATGCGTTTAAACGGAAAATTTAGCATCCAAGTTAGGTAATAGTACAATGCGAAAATTTTGGCAGTAAACTTAGCTGAGTGAGTTCATCTGTTCGGAATAGTCTTCTACAGAGCTAGGCTCAGTTCAGAACGTGATGTAGTGCATGGCGCACTGGTATACTCAAAAGCAATGATGGTTCAACCACCGCTGCCTCACGGAGTGGACTGTCTAGCAATACCTTGTGCGTTAACTTGATTAGAGTTGAGCAGAGTTGCGCCGAATAACACTTCGATGACGCGTTAGGTGACGCAACCAGATTCTTTAAACTCGGATTCCATGCTTTGGAGTTAAAAGTTACGCATGCTCGACGTCGTCCATAAGACGTGGTGATGGCTAGCGACCAGAAATATGCTTTTGCTTAATCGTGCGATTATCGTTTTATTGTGGTGGAATTATTTAACCCAGTGCCGGCCTACTATTTATAATAAATTATTGGAAACTAAAACAAATTAGGCTTTTTAACGTAGAAATCCATGCTTTCTTCTAAAACATGGCTTTCTCGGAAAGGCCGCAAAGATATTCCCAGCTTTAAAGTGTCTGAACTTCAAAAGAGGATGTTTAACTGGAACTAGGAATGTAGTTAAACCTGTCAAGCATTCGAAAGAATGTATAAATTAAATGACAGTAAATTGGCGTTGACAACCCTTTAACCGCGAGTACTAGCACAAAGGTATTAAGCTGTAGAAATATCAAAGTCGTTAGAGCCTACCTCCAAAATGCAGGATCTGCGGAGATATTTCCAGTTTTGGCATGACCACAACACCGGACATTCTAATGGATATTGGTTGTCCACCATAAATTAGGACTCGGAAGACAAACTCGAATTCGCCAATCTCCTCAGCTAGGCATGTAACCTGAGCGGAAATTAACCATACACACTAAATAACACTGGTCTACTAAATATAGGCATAAATACTTTCTATCACTAAAGCATTGATGGTAGGACTTGCATTGTTACAAACAATCTGTTTTCATCTTTTATATAATACTAATAATCTACAATAAGTAGAAATAATATTAAATTTAATTGTACGCTAGTTCGGTTGCTATTACCGACGCTGCCCACAATTTGTCCTGCTGCAGACTTGACGCAGGGACGGTGACCGGTGGGTGAATTACTTTTTAGTGGTAGCAGGCTTGAGCAGCATCTGTCACACTTTATGCTCCCTCAACCGCCTGAGCCTAGCGTTAAGAAAGATTCAGGAAGACCGGAGGTGAAATCGGGCACAGTGACTGAGAAAGCTAAACAGTTCGACTCCACGTGCCACACGACAGTTCGATCATCGTAGACCGACGATGTCCACCGTATGCTCCATGGGAGAAGAGGAGCAGGGACGGTGACTTGCGTGTGATTTAGTTTAAAGTTATAGTAGACTTGCGCTCCATCTACCGCACTCTCTCCTCCTCCCCCACCTGAGCCCGGTGTCAAGACAGATTCAAGAAGACCGGAGGCGGGAGAGGACGCAGGTGGCTGGCCCGGCTGGGTCCCCTTAGTCCTAGCCGCTCCTAGGCGTGCCACCACACCTCCCATGTTCGGCATTTGTTATGGGAGCGCAACCCGAATAACGCCTGCCGTGCCCTAATGTAGCCCCCGTGTTGGTCCAACACATCTACCACGTGGCCCGTTTAGGGGGCACACACGATAGTTAAGGGGGCACACACACGATAGTTTTACCGTCGTAGTCTGACGTTTTCCACCGTATGCTCCATGGAAGGGTGGAGCAGGGACGGTAACTATCGCGTGAATTACTTTAAAGTTATAGTAGCCTTGCGCTGCAGCTAACGCACTCTCTCCTCCTCCCCTACCTGAGCCCGGTGTCAAGACAGAGTCAAGAAGACCGGAGGCCGAAGAGGATGCAGGTGGCTGGCGCGGCCGGGTCCCCTAAATCCTAGCCACCCCTAGGCGTGCCACCACACTTCACATGTTCGGCATTTGTTAGCAGAGCGCAACCCGAATAACGCATGCCGTGCCCTGATGTGGCCCCCCGTGTTGGTCCAACGCATCTACCACGTGGCCCGTTTAGGGGGCACACACACATACAGGACATAGTCCGCACACAATGTACCATTTTTTCATATAAATATGAAAGGGACCTAGTTAGAGAGATCATTTCTAATCTGACTGGCCATCCTAAGGAGGATCAAGCTAGCCGGCCAGATGGTAGCCTTCGTGATGTTTTCAAAGCGCATCAGCTTGAACATTGTACGGAATGCGTTGACATGCCGTTAGGATGGAAGCCTCACTGTTGGCCTCATTCGCCCCTTCCTCTCTCCGGAAACAGTGGACTATCAGAACCCGTCAAGCGCGCAGTGAAGGAAGGGGCACAGTAGCTGAGATGGTTTTGAGACCCATGGCTATACGCATCTCCACGCAATGTGTATGTTGGTAGTTATAAGCTCACGCAAATACTGTCCAATAAGATTAACGAGTTCCATGAGACAATCTGACCTCCACTGTGATCCAGCGCATCTACAGCGCAACCCGTTGTTAGTAAACGTGCGAAGGGATCCACTGGTGAGCCGAACCCCTTAGAGATGCAGTATGTAATGGTACAGCGTTGGAGGAACGCGTTTCTAGGCACTTACCTGATACCTGAGATTGCAGCATGGTGATTTGTGTAGTCTCAATGTGAAGTTGACTGCCAGCTGGCAGCTTGCGAATATTACACGGTTATTTACCTGGAGCTAATTCATTTCCGCCTAAATTTCGTATCCAGCTTTAAAAGGGTCTGTACCGGATAATTTACTCTAACTTTCAGGAAATATTAAGGAGGATAACATTAAAATTTTTTTAGTAAGTAAAGAATTGGAAACAAACTTGTATTTGCTTTTGGGTTAGCACTAAAACGCATGATAATAACTTTGATGAAATTTGCCGACAAAGTTAATGGAGACTGGAATGGCCAGGTGCACCAACCGAGGCTCTAACCATTGAGCCTGCCTTTACTACTACTACAACAACAACAACTACAACTACAACAACTACTACTACTAATACTACTACTTTGAATTTCAGGAAAGTTTAAAAGTTCGCGTTGAAATTCCCGATTAGAAGAAGTCCAATGCTCTAATCAACTGCACCAGTTGCTCGTAGTCTTGCCGGTTTAAATCGGGAATGTTTGAGAGAAAATAGCTCTCTTATATAAAACTCCGGGGACGATCCTGCCTATTGGAGCAACTGCCTTTCCCTCCATTTCGTTTAATTCCTAACTGACTGCTAAGTCGTCACCTCTTGGTTTCGAAAAAAACGTTTTAAAACGCACTTTACATCGTGAGCAGTAGTCACCGTTTGCCCGTGGCCAACAGTCAAAGCTTCCGAGTAAGCGAAAGTAGATACGTTTTGAGGTTTAAAGAACAGATCTTTAAATGGGTGACGTGTACAACCCTCGAATGTGATTACCAGGACCCCTGAGATGGCGGAAATGAAGAGGAAACAGACTAATGGCTCTGACGGTAGCAACCCAAACGCATCCACCGAGTGAGCTGAACAGAAAAACCGAAGTTAAACACCCTTACGTTTACAAAATAAGTAGATAGTTATAAGTATTAATATCAGTTGGATTGCACACCGCATCCTTGCCGACGAGTGCTCATGCGCAGTAGTCACTGGCTGCTCGTGGCCAATGGTCAAAGCTTCCGAGTAACATAAATTAGGTATCTTCTGATGTTTTATAAACAGACCTCTACAGGAGACAAATGTTCCGCCAAAACTTGCTCTTAGTCGAAAGAGGGCTCAGTTATTTGGTAAACCCTTCATTCTGTCTCCGCAGAAATTAATTACGACCTGATTGCATGAGGTTTGAATGCTCAGGATCAAGTGAATAAAAGCCCGCTTGGAACTCCCAGAAAGCTTAGGTGACTTTTCTCCCTTGGAGACAGTGTCCTTATCGAAGCGGAGATGCCTTGATCGGCTAATCCGGCAGTAGATGCAACACGCGAACTACCTTCGCAGATACCGCGTGTTGAGACCACTGCAAGAAGGGTTGTCTGTGCATACAAGGAAGAATTGAGATTCAGCATCCATTTTGCATCTTAAATATCAAGTTATTTGACCCCTGAAGGCAAGCGCACGCACCTTAATACTGCTCCTTCCATTTACTGCCAACAGGCCAGCGGTCGGCCAGGTGGTGAGTGTCGCCTTCCGGCAACAGAGGACGTTTCGTCTGCCCAACAGCATCTTTGTCTTCCCCATCTTACCCGAACTGGCGGAATTCTCATTCCGGAAAAACGCAACTGCAGTGCCCGAATTCACGAGGCTGAAGGTCCAGCTGGAGGCCAGGCCAAGAGGGATGGCACCCAATGTGAGCCGCGTAGACGCTGTGCTGACCCGGGGCGTTGGCAGTTTTGCGGTGCAGATGAGCCGCTCCGCGGGCTGGAGGACCTTAGTGTCACCAGGATGGACAGCCACCCATGCACCTGCAAGGTCCACCTCATGTCCCTCTGAGAGGGAAGCTCCGGTCAGCCGGCAGATCGCATACGTAGAGCTCGAAGCTGCCATTTTTGGAGGCTCCGTACGCGTGATAGTAGTCGACTTGACAGTCTAGTTGCGAATAAGCATCGACCACACCTGTTCCAGAGTAAGCGGAAACATATTTTGAAATTGGACTAATGAAACCTATATTTTTTAAACCAAAGTTTTGAATAGTAGCTTTATTCACTACGCGTTCGATGGAAGACCCGCTACAGGTGACACCCGAAAAACCAAAAGCAACTTACTTTCCTTTCCTCAGTATGTGTCCATGTCTTCTTCTCGGCATTCGATGCACCCAAGTGTAATCAATTGAGTGATGCTTCGACCTTGTACATATGCTGACGGGGAAAATATTTTGCCCTGCGGTGGGTATATATCTTCTTCTCAGCCTAGTCTATATTCTATGGTTTTTTTAATCTATGAACTACGTTTAAGGCTTCTTTCTTTAAATTTGTAATTCTTTGCATGGACATAATCTCTTTACGGAGTGAGTTTTTTTTAATGGAACTACTAAAGTACTGTTGAAAGTAACCAGCGGTTTATCGACGAAATTAGTTTGCACCTAGGCTTATTCAATGGACAGAGATCATTATCGTGAGTCAGAGAAGTTGGCTGTTTGATCCTCCGTATCCCGTCTGCTGGAGGACCTAGCAGTTTGAGGGAAGCGGACATGTAGGAATTCTGAAGATCTCGCCATTTTAGTCACAAGTTCGCCAACTAGATATCAAAAGCGTTCCCAAGGCAGTCGTTCGTCTTTCACGACCGTGTGTTATTGAAATCCCCCGCAGACGTGAGGTCACAATCAGATGTAAAATCACGATATTTCAAGAACTCTATGCCAGGAGACGAGGTCGATCCTCTGTGAATGGAACTACGCCAGATTCACTAACGAAAGATTTTGAAGCGCACAAGCGAGCACACGAATGCAATGAAAAGGTAAGACCCAGTGTTTTGGGCAACGGAAGATTACGTGATTTGTGAACAAGCTTTTGCCCTCAAGAACGGCTACTTACCTCTGAAAATTTTGTAGGATTTATCTCTCTAATGGTTAAAATTTTAGAAGCTGCAATTTTTAACCGCTTTCCGAGGAGCCTAGCAGTTCGTTAAGGAAATAGGGGCGAATAAGAGATGAGGATCAGTTAACGATGAGGGCTGGGACTTGGAAAATATGGTTGGGTTAGGATTAGCAATAAGAATATGAGTAAGCTTAAGGTTTGGCTTGCGATGAATCGCTCTATAACGCCAACCCTAACGATACCTGTTACCTCGTTGAAATCTTCCAAATCCTAGTCGAACCGTACATCTTACCTCAATCACGTCACACCTATTAGTTTAACTTAAACTATGTCATCAGGCAGGAATTCAGGGAACCCTCAGTACCAATAAACAGATAAGAAAAATTCCTGACAGGTTAAATACATATGATTTTTGTCGTTTGGGTTAGCGTATGTGTGTGTATTTAAGTCAGCCAAACCATACGGCCAGCACCCCCAAGAATGCTTGCAGGAAAGGCAAGTGTCTTTGAAGAGACAGGGCGTTAAACGATAACGGTAGGGGACGGACTTTTGGCGGTCAGCTAAATCAGTGGTTATCAGATCTTTTTTACAGATTGCCATCGTTGTATTTTGAATTAAGGTCTAATTTTACCCAACCTCTGTTCACTCATGAACATCCTCGTGCTTCAAAGCACAAAATTTATTTGTTATATTGTACTTAGTTTTTTATTAAGTAGCATCGTCTGCCAATTACCTCTGTATGTCCTTGAAGCAAACGAAATTCTCCCGTAATTTCAACATTTTCGGGAGCTGCCGTGGTCGCTGGTTTTGGACCATGAAAACTACGAATTTTCCCGTTCATTCTTAACACAGCAGCGTAGTCTCCATTCCTCCATCACTCTCGACCAATCTCACAATTAAATATAGGTGAGGTGAGCTGCAGAATATACGCGCACTGAACTGATCTTCGTCAATACTCACTTGCGATTTCGCAGTAATGACGAATGATGGAGACGTCACCAGTTCACTGAAAAGGAAAACTTATATCCACTTGTGTGGGGACGCAGGCTACACTCGTGATCTGGCCGGACTTCACCGGGAGGACCCTTTAGAACTAGAACAACCCTAGGGTCTCAAACTAACTTTTTTTAAAGGTGAAGTTGAAATATAACTTGACCCGAAGGAAAGACAAGTACAGAAACATTGCCGCAAACGCGTGTTCCGGCTTATACCGACTTAGATTGAGAAGGTGGACATTGTAAAGATAAGAGTTGTTCGATTTCTCTGCGGTATATTTCATTACTTAAGTAATTTCCATACTGACAACACGGGTACTATCTAAAAGCCCAGACATGCGTGCTCCGCCAATCTTGTGCCGCTGCATCACCCAGGTGCGTGGGGTTCGGCTCAGCAGTGGTTCTCCCAGCGTTGCCCGTGTGTTTTCTGGTATATGAACGCCAGTTTCATCCTTTCGTGTTTACTTTCAGAGGAAATTAAAGCACGAACTTGGAGTAAATCCTTCAGTAGGAACCTTCCCAAGGTAGGAAGGTATATAAGTACTCCTTCAGCCCCACGAACATTTATAAAACAACGCCTACTTAACTTAATTTAGTAGGACGTTTTATATATTAAACCCGGGGAGTTTAATGGCCTATTCTACCCAGTGATAGTATTAATTTTATGAAATTACTGCTGTTTTTATGATCAACAAACCCTGACAGCACTAAAAAGCACAGAAGAAGCCTTGTGCATGGTTGAAGACCGTCATTGGCAGCAACCAGGCGCACACAACCAGGGAATGCACCAGCGAAACAACAAACCGCTCCCCCCCACGCAAAATACTGCTCATGTCTAACATCCCACGTTTAAGTTTATTTTAGGTCGTTAATTTGATAGTGTTGATCTATTAAGAAGGCAACGATTTTGATTAAAACTCACTTTTACTGGTTAAAACATAATCCTTTCAGTAAGTTTCTCCCGTATGACGACTTATCTTCACGAATGTAGATGACTTCCGGTTTCTTTTTGAAAAGAAGCACTCAACTACTTCGTATTTTTTATTTTTACCTAAAGTCATTGTCATTTGAACCTTAATCCACCAAAAAATGGACACCATGACCATATTTGATGACCTAGATGTACTTTGGTTAGATAGGTATTCATCAACATACGCAGAAGAGTGTCTGGAATCTGCTGGCTTTCAGTTGGGACTTGTTCGCTCTTTGCCTTGGCGGATGTATAGAGATGTACTGATGAGTACTCATGTGTTTGAACCTTTTTAAAGACCTTCAAACTTTTTGAAAGCACAAACTCACCATTCTTAGGCCGAATCTGGAAGAATGTGCTGCCCTCCTCATTGAAAACTGGTACCCAGCGGAAGACCGCAGGTGCATTCAAGGCGTTGGTCAGACGGACATAGCCCCGAAGCCCCGGTTGAACGGGATCGGCAAGGCTCGTATCTTTGGCGGATAGACTGAGGTGTGTCGGGTACAGGCTGAGCGTCAGGGGTACAACCTTGGCGCAGAGGACACAATTTCCGGCAAGACTGCCATTTAGGTGAATAGCCACGTTACTAAAAGTGATTGATGAATAGAAGGGAGTAAAATAGGCTGGCCATGCATAGATGCCTAGTGCTGTGAATGCAGGAGTTTACTGACACTGTGCCAAATCCCATAGCTAGCTAGTTGACAGACTCGGAAAGTCGACTAGGGGATGTGGGTCAGGTAAGAAGGAGCGAGACTGATGCGTATCCATCCTCACGGCCTATCAATGACTTACTCCCTATAGCAAAGCTCGTGTGCTTGAATATAGCACCACACGCTAAGAGTGATTGTTTGGAAGGCTGCCAACTCACTGACCATCTTCTTCTTCAAAAAATCTCGCTGGTTGAGATGCGGTACAGTACCTTTGGCCGTTAAGCGTTTCAGAAAATTACCTGTGGGGCATGACTTAATCGTTTTCATGGATCACAAGCAGTCGACTGCTGCTCTTCGACCCGACTCAAGCGAGCTTGTCCACCTAAAGCACACCTCATAAATTACCAATGAAATTTGCCCTGCTGATGGTACGAAATATTAGGTGTCTGACATGCTGTCAAGACCTTCACTTTCTGCCCCCGAGCTCTCACAGGGGAGCAAATTTGTTGCTATGGCGGTTAAGCAATGACAGGTCGGTTTTCCTATTACCGAGTCAGTTAGTAATCTCCAGCTTGCAGACGTTACCCTGACCACTGGTACTAGCACACTCATCTGTAACGTCTCAAGTCGTTTCTGTCGGTCTTTCGTGCCGCCTAGATGCGTCAAGCTGGGTTTTAATCTCTTCCTTGACTCTTCTACCCTAGGACCGAGTCTCACAAAAGCTCCTCGCGACAAGGCACGAACAAGGACGTCAAAGCTTGGGCATCGTCGTGTCTGAGTAGTCAGTGGAACAAGGCGCAGCGTCACAATAATTTTCCGCCGAGTGCTATTGCCAGACCCGACACGCGGTTCAGCCCCGCACATCTGGATGTCATTCACTCATTGCCTCCGTCCAATGATTTCACTCATCACCTTACACGCATGTGCCGGTACACCCGTTGGGCTGAAGTCACCCCTTTGTCGATCCTAGAGGCGGACATCATCGTCAAGGCTTTTGACAGTCGTTGGATCGCAATTTTCAGTGACCCATCCATGCTTACTGCTCATCGAAGTGCCTTATTCGAAGCGGTAATCTTTCAAGCCCTCCTCAATTTTCTTGGCTGCACGCTATTCGGACGACGGCTTACCACTCAGCAGTCAACGATGATGTAGCATTTCAACCGGCAACTAAAGACCAGCCTGCGTGCTGCAGATGACCCAGCAAATTGATTTGGTAGCCCATCACTTGCGCTCTTTGGCATTCGTGTGGCACTGAAATCAGGTGTGGATTGCAGCGCGGCCGAATTGGTGTTTAGCATGACCCACCGACTGCCAGAAGAAATGGTCAACCGAACCTCTCGTGGTGCCGATAAGAGTCCCGAAAAGTTTTTATATCTTTTCCGGCAATTCATGCGTTCGCTGTCCTTGGTTTCGCCTCGAACTCCACCGACCATGTCTTATGTTACAATAGGTTTGGCTAACTTTAACCATGTGTTTGTTCGATGTGACTGCGTGCGCAAGTCGCTGGAACCACCACACGAAGGACTGTTCTGTGGACGCTCATCTACCTGACCTTTCAAGGTGACCAGAGGACGTGGTTTACATCGACCGAGTCAAAAATGCTGCCCTCAAGGGGTCTTCGGTCCTGTGTGAAGATCAAAAGTTGATGATCCGTTACCCTCTGCTCCTCCACACCCCCTACCATCCGTCCCTCCATCTCTTTTACTTCCTTCTGCTACAACCACGCTGCCCCTACCTGCAGGTTCCTTCAAAAAAGTCTGACTCTTCTAATGAAGCACACTCTCAGCCCTCTGCTCCTGTTTCTTCCCCCCACACAGTAGACGCCGTATTGATCTTCCTGAACGGTAAGTGACTAACATTTTTGATACATGTTAAACACCTCCGGCATCACTACATGCTGCCTACGGTCTAGGTGCCGGGGGGAGTGTACTGCAGCTGCCCATTCTCGAAGTCGTCAACGACACCGTTTACTCATGCCGCCTTTGACAACTTAACACATGTGACAAATGTTGCGTACATGCATGCTGGAAACCTCCGGCTTGCGACACCTTGATGCTTATTAATATTTCAGCCTCACAGACTTCGCGCCCAGATGAACAATGCAAAGGACTGACGGCGTCCCCCGTCAGGTAAGGATCTTAGCGGTACTACCTGTGTGCTCTCTGTTTCAGTAAAGGTTTGTCTACATTCTTTGTATGGCCCTTTTTCAAGCGCGCTTGTGAGCTCCGAACTATCTGGTATGCATGCAGTAGGGACTAGGTCGTGTGTCGCTCGTGTAGACGAGTTTGTCAGCTTTGTCAACCACTGTGCCCGAGCCCACAACCGGTCTTCTTGACACCGTCTTGCCATCGCAGCCAGGTAAGTGAGGGTGGAGATGGTGCGGTCAATGCTTCGCAAGTCTGCCTCAGGAGAACTTACTTCACACGAATTCACAGTTGCTGCGACCGTCTCCTGGGGCAACGATGAACATCGTGGCTTGCGTCAAATATGAAAATGTCAGTGGAAAGAGAGGGGTTTGCCCAGGAAACAGTAAAATGTTCTGCTTATAAATTTTATGTAGATCGTGGCAGAAAATAAGACATTTCTGTGAGTACATAATCACAAAGTAGATGAGGTGAAATGAACTTACCTCAGATATCTCCCTCCGTTCGTCTCCAGGCAGGCTTAATTAATTGAACCGGGAAACAGTTACTTAAATGAAAGCCCGAAGTAGGTTACTTGACCCCCAACGTGTTACCAATGCTTCGAGCAGCGAACAGGAGGGTAAAAGTCCTGTCACCTACACACAGTGTTCAGTACTCTGGTCTGATTGAAGTTTATAATACAAGCGTTCAATATTGCTTTGAAACCACATTCAGAGCCCTCGAAAGCAGCTCCATAGAAAACAACAAGACACTTATTTAAAATAATGAAAAACAATTTCTGGCTAATTTAACCTTATCAGCTAATCAAATTCGAAACTAACGGAATATCGGTGGTTTCAACTCTGGCTTTCGGGTGGCCATTGAACCGAACACCCAAAATCCAAGTTGTATTTAAGCTACGTTCGCTGAAACCTGAAGTCACGTGCAGCTGGTGTTCATCGACCTGACTCAATTGCACACCCGGGATTAACTCAAATTCTTCTTAGTCTGGTGTCGAACAGGGATGGCTGACGAAAGTAAAGAAAACGAAAGTGACGGTCCCCGTCACAATTTTAATAGCTTTATTCCTCACACCCAGAATTATAAAGGTTGTGTAATCTACTGGGGAATGTGTAGGATTGGTACCACTTGCCACCATCACTGAAGACCAAGAATTTATACAATGCAGCCGAATAACGGATACAAGTAGTCAATGATTCATGCGTCGATTAGCAATAAATCAGTCATCCTGTTCTCGAGGATGAAAAAAGCAACTAAGATTAACATCTTGAAGATTCGAGGTCCCAACAGACTCTCACCATCGAGCTTCAAGCTTACATCGTGTCAGTCGTTAGCAGCAGCATTTACTTCAACATTGGAACGGCGTATACTTGTCTTTCCTGATTGCAAAAAAGAATGCCGAAGGGTCAGGTTAGGTTGGTACACATGTGATCCGCTACTTGACCTTTTAAATGCATTTAAATCTGCCGAAGCATACAGCAACAGTGCGAAGGAATGGCACTAGCTCCCAGATCGTTGCTCATTCGACAGGACCTAGCCACACCTCCAAGTTTGACGAGGCCGCAAGATGCTTGAGTCACTGACCTCCCGCCTCTATATTCTGTGCTACGACTGTGTCTAGGCAAAATAATTTGGCACTCGGGGAGGGGGCGGGTGGCGAGCAGTAATGGTGACAACGAGCCAAATGGCCGAGGAATCTTTACACCAGGAAACGATGGCGGTGATGAAACAGCAGCCATTAATGACTCGGATACGAACCAACAAGCAGGAATCACGTCAACTACGACCCACAGGGATGGACACAAGTACAGTTAATTATTTTAGGCATCTAGTGGCCGGGTAACTACGTACTATAAAACTGCACTCCTTGCGTCTCTAGTTCCTTTTTCTGTGACAATCTCTGATGATGGGTTCAAGAGAGAATCTGAAAAGTCAGGCCAGCAAACTTCTTGATCCAGTGATTGCATCTTTTTCTTCTGAACTGCTTCCTGGAACCCTCCTGTTAGCTTCTTACAGTACGAAACCTGTTCGATTTCAACGAACAAGGACAACCAAGGACCTCTGATGCCCAATTTCCCCATAAGTAGGTAATGCATTAGCGTGCGCCTTAAACCGTCTTGGTATCAACCCTGCGCGTAAACCAATTTGGAAATGACCTTTGCTGGGCTTTTTGTTATAATAAGGATGAAATTCTAAATTTCACTCTTTGATCGATCGAATATGCCAATTTTATTGATGGTCTTTGCTCGGGTGGGCGGATGCCTGGTTGTGATCCTAAAGCGCTTCACGCTCGCGTTAGCTGTCGGCGTCGGGCACATGGTTCCTGGTAGGGCAACATACGATCACTGCTCAGGAGCAACCGGAATGTGGTTGAAGTTACGCAGAACGCTGTGCGCGCACGTCTGAGCGAATCAATAGCACAGCATCGACCGAATGAAATAGAGACACGTATGCAACATCGGTGGTAGTGGACTTAAATTCCAACAGTGAAATCCTACAGCAGGGACGGCATGCGTCTAAGTTGTAGTCTCTAATTGAGGTAAAACTGGCAGTCGTCTGAAGCATTTCGCTTAGCATGGATCGATCTCTCTTTATAAGTCGCTTTGCGCTTGGGGTTTCCAATCAGCCCCAGCTTGTTAATGTACACTTCATCTCTAAGGGATTCGAAGGAAATAGGTCGGTTTCGCCAGCACTATCAAGCAAACCTAGGCTAAAATTCAAACTGTCAATACACCAATTTACAGACAGAAAAACCTTACCGAAAAAGACGGGGGAGACTGAAATGGCTGGTTCTGGCTTATCAGCCGCCATCAGCCAGCAATACCCAACCGCAGATATCGCGGAACCTAAGGCTCATACTCGCGACCTGTTGGTTAGAAGTCCAACATTCTAATCCACTGCGCCATGCGCTCGTTTTCTTGTCTGTTTCAATCGGGAATATTAACATTGTTGGATGGACGCTCACGATCGGTTACGGAACTCACTCATCCCGTTGTGCCTTGGGGCTCACTCTAGATCCCCGCCAGCATCCACGCAGCAAATAGTAGTATTGGCAAACTAGCATTACCAACAAAGACAAGGAACACTAGAAGGGTTATTTACAGCTAATTTATTTTATTTATTTATTGCCAGTTTACAGGCACTATCAGCTTTCTTTCAATCCCGTCTCCCCCCATTTCATCTACCTCAAATGTTTTTTTCTTTTAAATATTTTCTTTCTGTAGAACATCCAAAATCCAAATTAGTCAATGTATTGTAGTTTTAAAAAATTATAACGCAGATTTTAGCCTTAACGTAAATTACGGTTCGCTAATTGTTACTGTGTTACCTAGCAGTCTAATATATCGATTTTCTCAAATGTATCTGGACCCTGTTTGTTCGATGAAATGCAACTTCTAAGTGACGTCATCGAGAGAATTTCCCTTCCTACCAACCGTCCATACTTCCACCCTTTCTGATAATTCTGTCAAAGAGGATCCTCTAGATTTCGCTCACATAAGGACGACCTCCGGTTTAAGTAGGCTAGAAAATGCACATAAATATACAAATCCGATGGCATTAGCATGCATACAACGAAAGTATATTTCCTCTCACCTCTGGAAGTCTCCCAGCTCAGCCTTCGAGTAGAGAACAGTAAGCGTGGTTGCACTGAAGGGCCTAACTTCCGTGCTAAGTGAAGCCGATTTGTCCAGTTCTGTGCCCTCCGGCACGAAGCGCACCAATACCGTCTGACTGAGTTGATTATCGATTTTGAATTCCGCCGAGACGACAGAGTGAGGGCATATTTGTCGAAAATCGATAACTTTAGGGGCTGTTTGATAGAAAGATAGAGTGAAAATTAGCTTCTTTGTGTTCGAGAAGGGTCTTTCAGGGGAGATTTGTTCTGCTTAAGGAAGCAATCAGAGACTATTGAGAAAATACTTTCAATTAAATCCTGGTTAGGGAGTAGATTAAATCACGTCAACAAGTTTCACTTATATTCGCATATTTTATAACCTATTCCTTGGAAATATTTGCCCTTAAAAGAGCTGCACTTACTGTAAACAATGTTTGCCAACTTTGAGGCGCCTTAAGTTGTCTGAGAACCACCCTATCCCCCTACATTGTGCCGTATTATTCTTCCTTATTGTAAATGGACATCTACTAAACTGGTAAAGTGCTTGGGTCATTTGCTTCTCTTAAAAAAGTGAGCGTTCCGTGTTCCGTCACTGTTAAGCCTTGGGCTAGGATACTACACTTTAATGAATTGGTGACTTTGTCTTAGTGTTTTATTTATTGTGTTTCATGTTGTTCATGAAACTGTGCGACCCCCATATGACAGATTAGAGTGATTTGGATCACAAAAAGGTTTAGGTACGATGTTTTTATGCACAACCCATGCAGTATTGGCCATCAGTTGGATTTCAAATAAGAATGGATGGTGAAATAATTCCGTTATTCGTAAGCAGACGTACATATTTTCACCATCTTCATTTCCGAGGGCGTCAGTGATCCGAAGAATTCACCGTTCTTTTTCGTTTGACTGAGCATTTGTCGTGACTTGGTCTAAAACATCAATGTGCTGTGCTTAAATATCGAAAAGGCCGGTTTTGGGGGAAAAAATGACATCGTTCCGCGTCGTCTGTGGATACGAGTGACAACAATGACATGCTGAATTTGAGTTTAGTCACAGTTGGACGTCATCATGTAGATACTGACATGAAACAAACTGCGCTTTTTTTCAATTCAAAAGGGAAAAGCCAAGGAAGCCCAACGATAGATCTTGGATGAATTCGTATTAACAACCAATTTTTTTATTTTCAGAAATACTACCCAGTCTTATCGACTTGAAGCTCGAATAGGAACTCAATATTGAGAACAGGTTTTCTAGGTTTGTTGCTTCATAAACAAGAGGAGGCGTTCAACGGAAAGGTATAGTTGTTATCATTATAATTTCAAATAAGGGATTCATCTTTCGGTAGTTCGAGGCCGGCAGGTCTTGTACGGGTTTCTTGATGTTTGCGGCGACAGATACCTGTCTGCCTCCTCTGCAGGTTGGATATTAAAACAGGTAGTGGCTTAAAGCCAAGTATGGCACAGGTCAATATGACAGTCAATTGAATTATCACGTGACAGCCAGGCATTTAGCAGCTACCTCATTTTTGGTACCCCAAGTTCCCCGTCACTTACCGGATGGACAGTATGGGTTTTGTGCTGGAGACTTGAAATATAACCTCCTTACTGCCATCCTGTGTTCGCACATCTTTGCCGGCGACTTTTGGCAAGTAAAAGCAGTAGCTGAGTCGGTTTTATATCATTTCTATCCGTTTCCAGGTGTTATTCATAACGGTTGCCTGTTGGCTATCTTCATCAGCAGATTACCACTTGTTCGTTGTGAAAAGTCACATTTGTAGTTGTGTGCACGTTCTTTATAAATAGGTGGCTTTTCAGGACCCTTTAAAACCAGTGTGGGATTTACATAAATAGTAACCGATAGGCTTTCTTAGCGCTGATCGCAGCTGATCAGAAAGTTCTTCGAGGAACAGCCCTTCAAAATGATCTATACTGACTGGAAACGTGGTACGAGGGAATGGATCCTGGATTTCAATCTGCAGAAATGTGTAGTTTTCCATCTACGTTCAGTTAACAACCAGCCCACCAACAACATAACGGCATATGATCTCAAACACATTCAAATTCTTTTAGAATCGGAGCAGGAGTTTCTCGTTTTTGGATACAGAGCAAGGTGAAACCATCATTGAAATGCAGCAAGGCTGCAAAAAACATAATGGGAGAACTGCACGATATCCAAAGTGCGATTGTAGATTTCAAAAAGACCTATTTGATAAAGTCTCCGACACCTTCGCCCAACCTCACCTAGAATATTCCGCACAGGCGTGGTGGCTATGACTCCCAAAGGGAAAATTGTGCCTCGATAATGTGCAGCATCGCGCAAAAAAGCATATAAAATTTCTAAAATATCGCCATCACATAGAAAGACTGGAAGGCCTCATTCAAATCCCTCTGTGTTACAGGCAGAAAAGATGTTAGCTTATCTTTCTTCAAAAGATAATACATGGCCTTTAACAAGGGCTGTGCTTTGAAGACATGCTTCCGTGGCGCCTCTCACGCCATCTTCGGGAACAATCGGTGAACCTACACACGAAGATACCCTTGGTGAACCTTCACTTTGTTACCTGACGGAGAGTAGAACAGTGAAATGATCCCCCTCGACCATTTATGGAGGTGAAGTCGCAATAGCTCCTTAAGAGGCCTTTAAACGATTGTATATGCTAATTGTTTTGTTTAAAAACAGAGCTACTTAATTAAGGACCCGGGTCTGACCCTAAAAAATCATGTCCGGATTACCTTACTCCATATCCTGTAATTAATAATTTCAGAAAGTATTCTCCGATTATTCTCTGGAGTCCATATAACAGAAGCCGCATAGAGAACGCTGGGTTACCCACTGAAGAACCGAACCCCTCGTTGATGCGTCATGCAGCAGCAGAAACATCGGTGAAACATATGTGTGGACTTTAAGCTAGTGCCTATTTCGGGAGTACGGTATACCATCAGAGCTACTTAAACTTTGTGAATACTATTTTGATAGTGCTAAATGTTCAGAATGCGTGTATAAGAGTATCTAATGCCCCGGCAAGTAAAGAATAACATTCTTAAGGTATTGCATATTATTCTCACTAAATAAACTGAAATCATTGAAATACGATGGTTTATGAAGCAACTTGGTGCTCTTCTGACTGCTACTTTTTCCGTCTTTGGTCCAAAACGGTAGTAACAATGTTCACTGATTTTTCGGTCTACCACAGGGCTGTACGTCTAATTGCGAAAACGAACACATCATAAACAGTCACATTTCCTTCGAAATTCCGTTAAAACACAGAGAAGCGAAATTTTTAGCCAAAAGTGTATTTTTTAAAGAACTGATATTTCCGCAATCAGTTTCACTGCTCACAGTCACGATCGATCGCCGGATACGCAAATGAAATAACCATTTATGTATCCACGCGTTAAACCAATATCTGGCTTCAGGAATTACTTAGATTTCGAATATCCCGTAATACACGAAAAGTGTTCGGTTTCAAATTAGCAAAAAGAAAACCATTGTGTCAGTTTGGCGATAAAACTTCGGAAATATATCTGTAGAAACGTTCGTTTTTTCAATACTTACTGACTTTGAAGAACCTCGAGACTCGCGATTTGTCTTCCTGCCAGGAAATGTATCTGCAACAAGCGTAAAAATTGTACGTCTCGTTCAAAAGTGAATCGAATATTTGCAGAGGGTGTGTCTCTTTACCCCAGAATCAAATATTGTTTGGCTATGGACAAAAATGGCAGGTAAATGTCTCCGCAATGATCATTCCTGTAATATTGTAATAAGTTAAGGAATTCAATAGTTTCTGACATTCTGCAGCTCTCCCAAAATACGCAATATCTAGGAAATAACATATAGCTAAAGTTTGGTTACTAAAATTAATTAAGTAACAAATAGATATGATTATGAAACAAATTAAACCTGCGTGTTCTAGTTGCCGTGGTTAAAAGTCCCCCTAAATATGTACAGTGGTTCCACAATCAACTACAAATTTGTTTATCACTTCTCAGGCTCGAAAGATAAGCTCTTTTTCTTTTCCTACAGCAGAGAGTTTGAGATGAAGCTCCGCAAATGCTACTTCAATTGCGCGTTGTAGATTGGTCTCACGTACCCGTTCAGTCGAAGTATAGACTAGCAAACTTTTATCAAAAGCACCCTACATATGCTGAGAAGAAAGAATAGGGTGTTTGCCCCATTTGAGGTCTGGGACGTGGTGGCACGCCTAAGCGCAGGCTCAAGTTGCACCAACCACCTGCGGCCGATCCCACTTCCGGTTTTCTTGGCTCCAGCTTGACACAGGGCTCACGTGGGTCGGAGTGCAGAGAGAGTATGGTAGATGCGATGCTAGTCTAAGCTCATTAAAACTAAATTCCCGCTGTTTTGAAGCCAAAGTTACATGTCATCGGACACGACGGTCAAACAGTCACCTCATCTTAAAACGTAACACCAAAGTTTTCAGGCCGAGAGACCGGAGAAAGTTATTGCGAGGGCAAATATTCCATTACTATAGATAATCTAGATAATTTACTCAGACAAACCAACCCTTCTTATAATTGCTGATATACCCTCCCGACATCCCACAAAGGCTTTGAGCTGAAAATTTTTGTGCTGGAGACAGACTGGTTGCGCTGATTTATTTATGTCTGTCCATTTTTCCTCGGGTATCAACAAGGTTTTGCCAACAGCCTGATCTAACCTAGGGTTGTTCCTTCTTTTCTTTCAAGCTTCTTTCTATTTTAGCGCAAGCTAAGTCACTTCAGATATGCCCGTTGCCTCGTACTGATATATAACTCACAGACTTTGCATTGATCAGCCGACGTCCATGGGAGTGGTTTGAGCACACGTGGGGCAGTCAGTGGAATGATGCCATCGTCTGGTTCTGAAAGCCGGTCCTCCAGTAGGCGGTCACGTGCCTGCCTCAGTCGACGAATCGACCTCTGGCGTATACGCCTGTCCTGTACCCCTCTGGCCAACTGCAAGTGCCTCAGTTCCTCTGGGCCGTACTCATAGTCATGATCAAGGTAGGTGTAGCGAAGTACATGAGTGAATATTGTTCTAAATTGTTTATTGGAAGGACAAAATTGCTGTGTGTTATAAAAGAGAAGTAATGCAAGAAAGTTCTTAAACGAAACGGCAAAAGCGCAGATAGAGGATAATGATGAAATCACAGTTATCTGTGCACCTGATGATGTGGCATTACAAATCATTCAATCATACCCATTTCGGGAGTCCCTTGCCACCTGAATTTTTGGACCGTCGTGAACTACAAGGTTAACCGCCTGCCACACGGAGTGAGCACTGGGCCGGTGACTTGCGCGTGATTTTTTATGCTGAAACTTATTAACACCATATCTACCACACTATCTTCTCCCTCATCCACCTTGTTCGACTAGAAAGACAAAGCCCAGACGATCGGAGATCGCTATTGGAACATTGGCTGACAACGCTAAATAGCCCGATTACGCGTGCCACACACGGCTTATCCATAATTTCACACGCCCAGCGCTTTGTTTAGGGAGTGTCTGCGATTATGCATAAGCGAAAAATGTCAGGAAGACCACATTAAAAGGAACCAATGCAGCCTAATGGATGCTTCACAGGGAGACTTAATGATCCCTCCATTTGGCAACTTTCCAAGTCACAAATGTTAGAGCGTTAGATTTATTGTAGTGCGCTGATTTACCATCAGGATGGCCTCTATATTTTCCGCCTGAATATCTCTTCCATCTCTCGTGCACTATTTTAATATCTGAGTCCAATCTGCAACAGGTTATGAACAAAGCTGAAACGGCAGTCTAAGCTTGACACAAATAAACTGGTCCTAACAGGTTCTAAAAAGAGCGACACGGACCTCAGAGGCACATAAGTACCTAATGACCACACTGATAAAAAGTTATAAAACCCGAATCGCATGGCCTCCATTCACAACAAAATACTCTGGTTACGACAAAGGCGGATGACCAGTTAGCAACCTTCCCAAGCCAAGCTATAGAGCGCGTTAGCCGACTGGTGTTGAAAAAGATATCGCCTGATGCGTTCAACACGCATTCATGGCAGCAAATAAGAAGTATCGCAGACTCAATTCTTGTGGTCCACATTTTGGCCCAGCGAAGTTCACCTGTGACTACTGAGGATGTCAGGCAAAGTGATAGTGACAGCTGCTTTGACAGCAATCTTACTGTGAGTCTTTATTTAACAGGGACTAAATATCAGACAGTCGCATAGTCATATGATCGCCTTATATCGTCCTCTGCTTTTTACACGAGGTCCCATGAACTCCAATTTGCACTGAGCTTTTTCATTAGGTCTGAAGGACAACTGCCCTTTGAAAAGGGTCCGATCACCAAAATCGGTTGCAGCTTCATGGCATGATTACTCTGAGGCTTGTGTTTGAGACAGGTTCTAACCGGAGGCCTTGTAGGTACATCGAGCGCTTGCAGGTGTTCCAACCTTGGCTTATTGCTCTGGGATGCACGAAGTATTTGTTCAATCAACTCAATGGGAGACCGACTGACAGGTTGATCATCGCGAACTTAGATGCCCTCATCTAACCTACAGCAGGATGACTAGAGATATGGTTACTTGCCTGTAAATGAATTTATATTACTGAGAGACTTGAACTGCATCTACCGAACTCTTATCACCCGCACCCACCTGAGCACGGTGGAATGACAGAGTCAAGAAGCCAGGAGGAGGGGTCGGGCGGTGGCAGCTGACTGACAGATATGAACAGCACGATTAGGCGAAGCACAATCACTTGGTTCGAGCACAATGGACTGGGTTTTCACAATAACCAAAGGTTTTTGGCTTGAATCGCGAAAATTGCTAGGGTCATTAAGGCCACAGTAAGAAGGAGCCATTGTAGTCTGCCTCTTTGACCCGAGTTATCCCCTCAGTCGGTAGCCTTCAAGGCCATGGCTTTAATCGTACCAGTATATTTTCAAAACAGAGTCCCCAGGGTCCCCTCTCGCTCCCAGGCACCTATGCAATGTCCATGCTCTTTAGCGGGAACTTGGCAGAAGTGTATGGCGTAGCGTGAACCTGCGCTTAGGCCTGCGACTGTCCGCCCATGTTCGGCATTTCTCGTAAGTGCGCAGCTCAAGTGACACGCGCGAAGCCCTAAATTGGCCACTTTGTTAGGCCAGCGCATTTAACGCGTGGCCCGTTGTAAGGGCAATGGAGACGAACGCAGGCAAATCTGGCCTTGAGGTGAAGTCTGTCATTCACGCTAATCTCTCCTAGGGCCATCCGCGGGTCGAGATCTCATATCCTTCTTAGACACTTTGTCCAGAATAGATGTCTTGCTTTCCGTTTACCCGCTTAGCATGAGCAGGTCATTGATAAATGGTCGTTGGGCGTGGCATTTTTAAATTTTAATACGTATTGCTTAGTGGGAGCTATATACACCATAGTGACTCAAGCTAAATTTTCAAAAATGGCTATCGTCATCGTCATTTTTCGTTCGGGGGAATATGTACAGATGGAGTTCATGCGTACATCAACCGATCTTGTCATCCGACATATCACTGATACTTGCTTTCGGGATGGAAGGATACAACCAAACCTGGACAGATGCAGCGTCTTCCATCCCGCACCATGTAATAAAAAAAGGTGAAATAAAAGGTGACCAGTGGGCGCAATGACACAGTGCTTCTCCAGACGGCAGTTCAGGCTGTAGTACTTACTTTTAGAAGTAACCTTTATGACAGCTTTCTTCGTAAACTGTCATAGCAAAGTCTTTTTAATGTGTTTCCTGCGCATTCAAGGCTGGGCGAGCGCACGGAATGCGAAAACGCAAATGTGTATATTTCAGAAGATGCGTCGGATCTTGCCAGTGATAAGCCAGCTGAGGCTAGGGTAACTTCAGTCTATCCAAAGCGGATGAGCACATAATTTCCTCACTAAGTCTCATAATTGAGACGCGCGCACGCCCATCTCTAGCTATCTTTGCCTTGTCATGCGAAAATGACAGTTTTGAGAAGACGGAGTGATTTAGATGCTGCAAAAGTTGCCATTACAGTAGACTGACTGGCACGTTAATTATGATCATTCTCTTGAAACACTGTAGACCTTTGTAGCTTATGCAGGTCAAATATCGCATATATTTAGTACTCATTCACTTTGCTCAAGACTTCCCTGGATTTTTCAACGAAGGAACCACATCACTTTTCTTATTTAGTTCTGACAATAGGGCACGAAATAGTGTACGATTTCCTTGTCCCCCAAACTTCAGCCAAACGTTACAAACTAGCGATTCCTACCAACAAAATCAAAACTGAGTTTGCAAAGAGGACGTGTGGCATAAAGTTCCCCTTGTAAACCTTGTCATTTTTACTAATGTAGCAGCTCAAGCGCATTCTAATTAGCCGTTATGATATGCTGAAGGGACTGAGGGACCTGAATACTGCCTCATAATTATCATTGAAAACCAACGGCAACTATATTCTGGTGAATACAGAGGTTTGAAGATCCTCACTCCTGATTTGCCAGTGGTTAAACCGTTGGTCAATGTTACAGAACTTCAGTGTCATTTAAACTAAGTCCTGCCAGAATATTACTGAATTGACGGTAGGTAGCAGCAATAATGTCCCAGACCATCGTAACCCAAAAGCGGACGATGAACAGGAGATCATCTCCAAATTTGGGGATATCAGATGGCCAGATCCGCAGCTGTGTGTGGTCACGCGTGGAGGTAAAGTCTGCATCACTTTCAAATTATTATTCAAAACTTCCCCATAAATATCGAGATAAAAGCATAATAAAGAATTTCCATTTGAATAATGATTACGTTTTGGTAAGTCGACAAGACGCCCAGCCACAAATGACCTTTAAGTGTGCTCTTTTGTTCATAGTTGGTTAAGTGCAACAATAAAGGAAAAACATCACTATGAAAACTATTTACAAAACCATTTTTCCGCATAAATGACAGGTTGAAAGTCGAAACTCGAATTAGCACTTTACCTATACGGCACCTCTTTATCAACGGGTCGTATGCTAGCTGTCCGGTCGTTTGGAAACGCGATAAAAGAATCCCTGAAGGCTGCCAACTCTGATCCGCTGAGATTCGAGCAAAATTTAGCCAATCTGGTTCGCAGAGTGGATGCATTTATAATGGCCATCCTCGGGCAGCTGTTGATGGAGTCAAATTTTACCGCATCAGCGCATCGTCCTGTCTCATTGGCAACGTCCGGTGTTATACCTTTCCAAATGAGAATAACATAAAAACGGAGTTGTTAATGTGCGGGTTATTCAAATAAAATGCAAAACCAATGATTAATTTTCCATTTCAAGTTATATTTTACAGTTATGGAATGCCAACGCTTGTCTCAGGTTGCCAGGATCCGGCAACCATGATCTTAATCAGTAGTTCATGAGTAATCACGCATATGTGCACCGCTATGAGTGTTCTAAATTACCCCAATTCTCAAGACACCGACAGTCTCATCAGAAAAGCTGCCGAACAAAACTTAATTATCGTACCATTGCAAAATATCTGGGGCAGAATTAAAAATTATCATGCCTTTTCGTGGCTTTAACAAACATTCATGGTGAAAAGTATACACTTAGGCTAATTTAATTGTACTCCACTTTATTAATATATGTTTTTGTTGAACCTCGAATTCATGTGCATGTGCCTACTTATGGAATAGGTTAAAAGCCTGAAAGCCTGGCTACAGTAAATGTCCAACTTCCTTAGTTGGAAAATGTACTATGTTGCTCCCGGAATTTAATGCAACATAAGTGCTGCGTTGTCAAATGGGATTTCACCCTGTGACGTTGGCAAAATAAACCTTACAGCATTATCACAACAGAGTGCTTAAATATTAAAGTTAAACGTCAGTGTAATTATGTTTTCGGTTAAGAGCACCCTAGGATAGTAGTATGCGAAACCTCAAAATCTCGCAAGTAGCTATTTTGTCATGATTAAAAACGAAAAAACTAACCATAATTGAATTTTGCTGTTGGTTTGCGCGTTTGTACCACGGCCTCACCGCGTAGGGTCACAAAGTCCTCGAAAATAACTCTTTCCTTTATGTTTTGCCTACTGGCTCCTTTTTCCATGACAAGCACGCGTTGTTTTGTGCTGAAGGATCCTTCAGTGAAACGGATAAATTAAGCATCAAAAAATGGACTTTGAACAAACTAAAGATGGCACAGCCAGTTGGAAGCTTACCTTGCTGCTTCGGAACAAACGTAATGGTAATTGAAACCGTCTGCATTGGTTGAATCAGACCCGTTGCCGGTTCAGATACAAAATGGGCAATCTTTGGTAGGATAAATGTTATCGGCAGCTCACTGCTACCATTGATCAGCCTGACTTTTTGCGAATGACTTGCTCCGACAGCGCATACGTCATACCATAGGTCTAGAGGTTCCCTAGCGCGACTGAGAGCGCAAACGGTTTTCGTGTAACGATCCACCTGCTTGTCCTCATTTGTTCCACTTACAAATCCTTGCAGATGTAAAGCTCCACTGGAACAGCTTGTGTATATACTATGATCTCAGCCGTTGAGGTAATTGACTGACATTGGAGAGTTGCATTTGTCCTGTCTGAAATGTATAGCAAACTAAAGTGGATATTGAGATGAACACAGCCATACTAATGATAAGCTAACAGGAATGAACAATTTAAGAAAGAAAATTATTCAAAGGATGCCGCTATCCACAGGCAACTCTAGTTTTAAGAAAAAAGCTTGTGAACTTTGGACTCATTAATTCCATTCCAACTAGAAAAGAAGGAACCAAATTACGCAGACATAAAATTTTGCCTAAAAACTCAACGCATTTTTAATTAATAATGATAAATACTTAATAATTTTTTAGCAAATGTGCAGTTATCAAAAAACCGACCAAATCCGACGGGCTGCAAACGAATGTTGAAATTCCTCTTCAGTTTTTTGGCAAGCGACGCCAGACAAAAGAAACCCTTTCGGTTTTTTGGTAGTACTGGTGAAAAGTGAAATTGTAAAGGAAGCTTTTGTAGAGGTTCAATTTTTCCATAAGCTGGAGAGACGGTTATCCACAAAGGTAGCAAAATTGAATCTGCATCCTTTTGCTAAAATATAGAACAGATTTGCAGATCTCAAAACTTGTAACGAAAATATGGGTAACAGATTCACTGGTCAACTAACTATCGCAGTATGGAATGTTAACGACCTATAGTGATCCTAGGAACTGTACGTAGGGATATTTCGGGCGCAATTATATATAAAGTATTTTGACATACAAGATTTTATTCAAACAGGATTTTATTTATACAGGATTTGTTTGTTCTTGCACAAAGGATCAGGCTTCGAGAAGACAAAACTACAATATCAAATACTTTGATGTGAGCGTTTGCTGTTTATTTGACTTAATAAGTACTTCTTAGGAAAATAAAATTTGTAAATCTGAGCCTTGCTCAAAATGAAAGGCGCAAAAGTAATTTTAATTATGCACATATGCTTATTCCTTAGGATTTCATGATTACGTACTTATTTAATCGGCCGACGTTTCCACGAACGTTTTGGATGGTTAAATGTCAAGTAATTTTGCTATTTTAAATTAAGGTACACGGACGTATCAAATTAAAGTTACCTTTATATCTTCTAAGCCCTTTCTATTAACTTAAATATTTACATACATATTAATGTAATTTTTCAATGATATTTGAAATCCCAACTTTCCTTACACACCATAAAAGAGGTTCGAGTGCTTAGATATATATATTTCTCTCTTGTAGGATTCGACGGCTTCAGGGTATACGATTTTTAACTTTCGAAGCAGATATCAATAAAATGGCCTCTGAGTCGATGCCAAATCATTCAATAAGGCTCAGTTTGGTATATTTAATTTGCTTCCGGAAGTAACACCGGTTTGTGTAGTACATGAAAGGCTTAAATAAATTATCAGCTTGATGCCATTCTTTTGCATTTTTTCATCTTTATTTTTCAATTTCTTGATTACATCCAGCTAAATTTTTGTGCAGTTAGATTAACATTTTAAAGAATTTTTTTTCCTTCATAATTAAATATGACACTTTTCGTTTTGAGAAAATTGCAGGTATCATTTGAATTTAAGTGGCATTTAAAATTGTGTGTATTTATTAATTATCAATAAATGCCCAATAATTTCTATCCCCATTAATTAAATGATGACTTCAGCTTTATTTTCTAAAATTTTGAAATGCGGGTCTTTCTGCCTCTCTTGATATTAGACTGTTCAAGATGACCGATTGAATATATACTTATGATCAAAAACATAAATGATTTTAACAGATATTAACAAACCTTGTGCACCGATCTCACGGCTTCCTCCACAATAGACTCAAACTCGACTGGCAATATAGACGCATTCTCAATAAAGCAATGATATTTCGAAACGGAGCCATAATAGGTCGGCGTAAATACAATTTTTTGCAAAGGTTTATCGATAGATCCTTCAAAAATAAATAAAAACACAAGATATTACCATGTAGTTCAGTCAATACCAGCCTCGGTTCAACCACAGTTCCACGAACAGTGATGTAAGCCTCTTTGTGGGAATCAAAGGTGAACCTAAAGATATTTTTGTCTGCAAGTGTGCGTACTTCAAAGTCTCGTTCAGCAAGAATGCTTGTGTAGTCGCGATCGATACCTAATGAATTAACAAAATAATGGAAACGTACAGTTATTTCGGCTGTATCGGCAGCATTAGCGGTTCCGTTTAATTTTGGTATGTTTAAGAATGTTTTTCTCTTAAGTGAATATAATACTTTTCATTTTTCTGACCGCTGTTTTGAATATAAAATAGGCGAGATACAATTTTGTTTGCGACAGGTAAAATGCCAAAGTCAATTTCATTTGGTAGAACAATTTGTGATCTTGGTGCTCGACTAAACAGTACACAATATAAACGAAGGCGATAGTGAGACTTACATATTTATTTTTATTCTGAATTTCTCGTTATCAATAAGAAATACCAGTTCGTCATCCATTTCGACTTCTTCAGTGAAAAAAACCTCAACAAAACAGCTTGTCTCCAGTCCGGGTGAAACTTTCCTTTTTTCATCTTTCGTTGTTTTAATAATCTACCGTAAATATGAGTAAAACGTAGTTGAGCGTTTTACTGTGTTCGTCGGTGGACATATTTTGATCATTTTCGGTACAGAACCAACGTTTTTAAAGACAATCTTTTTTACATATTTAACTTCCCTAATGCAATTATCAAATAAAATGGGTGATGGTTCGATCCGAATTCCCGAAAACTCTGTGGTACACATTTGTCTGCGTACCGGCGTCAGTTGTTAAACCAAAATACGTAATTTGACTCAAAAAAACAAATTACTTTATTTTGGAAGTTTTTTAAACTTTTAAAATAATAAATGAATTACGCAATCAAATTTTAACTTAATGGCCATAGATTTGTCCAAAAAATTTAATGAAGCTATTTTCTGACGTCCGGAGTGTAGTCGCGCAGTTTGATGTCCTGAAGTTCATCGGCCTAGAGATATTATTTCCTGTTTCATACTACTTCTTGCATTTATCGTGAGAGCCCCATGCAGTGATGGAGAGTACCAATGTCCACTTTTGCCGTGTGTCATCCTTGTGACAAAGGCAATATAGACTGTTTTCTACAAATTGACGATTCTAACTCTTATAAGTTCGTAAATTGCGCAAATATTTGTGACGCCAGCTGTAACTTCCTCCATGCAAAACGATGACCAGCAGTCTTCAACAGCGCATTGCATACGTTTGTGGAAACTTAGAAGAATATTTTCAAATGAAGGAAGCAGTCAAGGTGTTGCACGTTGGTAGTATCCATGCTAAATTTGATGTTCTCCAGGAACAGACAAATTATTTTTTATCTGTGATTATTGATTTTTAGACTACTTTAGGGCTTAAAAATTACGTCGTTAACGACGGAAGTTTAAAATATTTCGTCCTGATCACTACTGAAGAATCTTCGGCGTCTTCTTGAGATCACGTTTAGAGTACAGAATGCCAGTATGAACACTGCGGATGTAGACAGAAATTGACCTCTTCGGACAGGTGCAATGGAGCGCGATGAAGATGTTCGTTGGTCTTATGGTTAACAATACCAGGAACAGTTGAAAAGCTTGAATTATTTCCCCTGTCTTACAGACACTTACGTCCTATCATGCATTGTACTTTTCGGATTATTCGTGGTCATGGTTCCCCACTGAGGCCGGAAGATTTTTTTCGAGTTTGCCTGCAAAAATCAACTGAGTGGTCATTCTTACAAGCACAGAAGCAAACGCATTGGATTGGACCTGAGAACGGATTTTTCAGCCAACAAGTGGTACGAACTTGGAAGTCGCTAACAAACGAGATGTTTGCTGCTGACAACATTTCTGATTTAAAAGAAGGCTTGCTGGCCTAATATTTCACAAGAAACGCCTTTAAAAACAAAACTACTTAAAGCCAGCCTTTGTAGAATATTTTAGGCTCTAATTTTCATTCACACTGTTTTACACTTAACCGGGACAACTCATTGAAAGTTGAGGCATGCTTTGACCCGCGAACATTTTGATTGTTCACAAGTTCTTTTTACGGTAAACATGTAATGGTTTATTTACAATATTTAAAATCTTCAAGAGCGTTGCCTGTAAACCCTTCAAATTTACCGCACTATGAAATCAATAGGGAAAATCTGTTCTGATTCTCCCAGACTTGCAAATAAGGTAGGTATACAGATGAGAGATTGCATGAAATGTGTATAAATAGCTGGGTATGGCTGTACACTGGCAGCCGTCCATGTCAGGGCCAATGACGCTAGTCATATAAGGATGCCTTCGTTGTTCCTATATTATACAGCGGTAAACACAAAACAGGATGTGCTTTAGCAGTTTGGGTTGATAAATCGACATCACCGGTTAACGAGTTATATATGGGCACAAAATTATTAAGGCAAATGCGATGCTTTGGCAGGTATTACCAAAGTCAGAGCATTAAATCCATTGTTACATAATTTAGTTAACTGAATCGAAACTCTCTAAATCTAAGGCTAGGGCGCACCACTAGCTAACGACATTATGACCTTCACATTGAAAGAAACTAACACATAAACCTGTAATATGCTTTAAGATGGTAGAACATGGATGCTTCAATAAGTTAAAAGCCAGCAAAACTTTATTCGATTAATCCTACTAAGCCATTATCTTCAGATTTCTCAACGTTATCGAAAGCCCACAAGAGAAAATTCGCTCACAAGTGGCTTGCACCCAAATTACATCTTAGCACAAGTTATTCATGGGAGTGTAGAAAACACTAGGAAGTAACCAATGCTATTAAGTTAAGGGTTCATATAATGATCAACCATAGGTCAAGGTCGTGTGCAAATAACCACCAATTATTTGCTCTCCAACTTGGACAATTTGATCTTCGTTACCACTTCACTAGGACTGATCCGGACAATACTGTTTCAACTGCATGTACTTACTTGCTTCCTGCTCATCTGGAATTCTTTCTTGTGCCGAAATTCGTCATAAAACGGATCAAATTGGAATTTGTTTATCATCTTATTCAAGTTGACTGCGCAGGCTCTGCACCAATAAAAACTGAGAACCACTCAGGGAACCAAACGTGTACAACCTCGTGAAGATCTGAAGTTATCCAGAACCTTCGATTTCTCCGAACGGCTGAGTCGTTCCTGAATATCCTTCATACCGTTTATACTATTTTTCAAAAGCGTTTTTTGACAAGTATAAACATTTTTGCTCATATTGCATTAAATACTCGCCATACTCCAAAAGCCAGTCGGAAATTTTTCGTTATACGCTCAAAGGAGAACATACTTTTACGCAGTGTTTTAACATTTATGGACTCAAAACAACTGTGTGCTAGCAACAGAACCAGTCACGGATCTTCCTTTAAAGGAAAGCCTGTTGAGTTTGCTTCGAAATCCACGACTGGCACTCAATCAGTTTATACTTACAACCAAAAACCAGCAAAGCGCGCAAAAAGCGTAATGGCAGCCAAATCCGTTGGCTACGAGGACGAATCTTGCGTTGGATGTTCTTATATTTTACTAAGAGTTCAAAAACTGGAAAATGAGCTTGCAGACTTAAGGAAGCTCTTGCAAGATAAAATTACTCGACGAAATACGCTTAGCAATATTCCAGTTAAAAAGGCAGTGACTAAAGCACGAAAAGTATCAAAAACTACAACTGGTTACAACTCACAATGTTAGGACGCGATTACCCATAACGAACCGGATAACAGGAGCACAGTCTCTGAATCCTACGGACGACGACCAGAGCAAACCACAAATCTCATCCTGCTATTTTTGGGTGTTATAAAAGAGCCCGTAGTTGAATCCGAAGAAACAAACGCGTGGCAAGCTGCAATGGGGAAACACCACAACAGGAGGACAAAGTCACAATCAACTCTGATGGATTCATTGAAGCCTTCAGATGAGAGTTTGGTCAGAGGTAGACTTAATCCCAACGAGAGCTCTGTAAACCGTTCTCGTGCCCCTAAGGAGAACTCAGGAGGAAGCGAAAATTCCAAGTACCAGGATCGACAACAGTGTTTAGTTATTCAGGGTTTGCACGAGTCAACTGCAGTCCGACCAGAAGACCGTGTCACCGAAGACCTTGCTTCGTTTAATGGCCTCCTAAACCAGTTGCTCCCACCGGGCGTGGAAGTAAAAGTTATTAAAAGCATTCCGGATCGGCAAAAAGTCTGAAGACAGCCTAGGAACGCCGCGACCGCGACCGCTGAAAAATAATGCTAGAGAGCAAAGACCAAATCAAGGCGAACCTATCCAAAAAAACTAACCTACGTTACTCGCATAAAGAGTTTTTTTCAACCGGACTACTCCCCTGCGGAAAGGCTTAAACGCCGGGAACTTGTCTTGGAACTATAATCAAGACTGAAGGCTGGCGAACACAATCTGGCTATTTTCAAGGGGAAGGTAGTTCAAAAGAATACGAATTTTTCCATTGAACCAACCGATTGTTCTGAGGGACAACGGCAGCCACCTCACTAACGCCAAAAACCATCAGGGAACCAATTGACCAAAGAGATGTCAGAACTGATTCCGTAACGCCCAGCGTTCTCACTAAAGAAACCAGAGTTACCGAAAATCATCACGAAACGGAAAAGAAATACGATCTTGACGTTAGAGGAGACGCAGTTGGGCCCATAAAATTGATAAACGCAACAGGAAATTTGGTTGGCGCAAAATTGAAGTGCTTGTATACAAATGCGCAAAGCCTTTTATCAAAAACTTGATGAGTTAAAAAAATTTGCCTTGCCGAAGTATCTCCGGATGTGATAGCAGTAACCGAAACCTGGCTGTCGGGCAGTATTCTAGATAGCGAAATAACATTGTCTGGGTACCAAATATATCGGAGGGACAGAGAAAACCGACAGGGTGGTGGAATAATTGTGTATGTGAAAGACGTGCAAATAGTGTCTGACAAGACGAGCAAGTTTGCGTGCAGCACTGAAGCCATATGGTTGAACATCAAGGCTCTTGGCTCTCCATGTCTAGATGTCCTCATTGTCTATCGGCCACCTAGGATAGACCGAGTCGCGGACACCCACTTGTTGGAACAATTACAAAATTTCTCCAGTTGACCTAATATAATGATTATGGGTGACTTCAACGCACCAGGAATTAACTGGAGCACTGTTCAATCATCATGCCCGAAATCGACTTTTGATTATATTTTTCTGCAAAAGACCTTGAATGCACTCCTCACACAGCATGCCCCTTTCCCCACCAGAACACGTGAAGGACAAAGGGCTAACTGTCTTGACCTCGTTTTCACGAAAACATCAGGCAGCATTGACGAGATTATTTCAATGCCTCCGCTCGGTCGTAGTGATCATGTGGTGCTTATGTGGGACTACTCCTTATTCTCCGTTGCGCCTGCTATAGAGGAAAAAAACGGCGTAACGTTTGGCGAGAAACTTTCATCAGATGCGAGCAGATTTAACACACATCAACTGGACCTCAATGTTTTTCGAGCACCGTAAACGAAGATTGGGAGTCCTTCCGAAATGTTCTTCTGCAACTTATTGACAACCACTGCCCGCTAACGAGTGTCCATCACAGCAAGCGTCCTGGGTGGCTAGACAGCAACTTAAAAAGGGGAAATAAACAGGAAGCACAAGTTGTGGAGAAAAATATTGCGAGTCTTATCAAGTCGCCTATTTTAATAAGTATAAAAGCGCAGAGAAACAAAAATGAGAAGCCTTATTCTTACAACGCGAAGAGAATTTGAGAAGACTTTGCTGCAAAAGGCAACGCAGAATCCAAAGTTAGTCTACAGTTACCTCCGTAGATGTACAAGGAATAAACATCAAATACCGCTGATTAAGACTGCCGTGGGCGTCGAAATTTCTGAAAACAGAAAAAAAGCTGAGTACTTTTCACAGTTCTACCGCTCAGTCTTCACAAACGAGGCAAGGTTCCTTCGTCCCTCAGTGGATAACCCGCCGACTGCAAGCATTAGCCACATACTATTCTCGAAATTTCTGAGCCAAAAAGGAATTAAAAAGAACTAAAAGAGTCGAAATCCCCAGGCACCAGACGAGCTTCCACCCAAGCTTCTGAAAGAACTCGCCAATGAACTTTCCGCACCTTTGTCAGTGCTCTTTCAAAAGTCCTTTGACTCCGGAACACTTCCTTTTGATTGGAAGCTGGCACATATAACTCCCTTGTACAAAAGCGGTAGCCGGGCGTCAGTGACAAACTACAGGCCCATAAGCTTAACATGCATCCTTGGCAAGATTATGGAAAGGATCATCAAGAGCGAATTGGTGAAATTCCTAGAGACTCATAATTTGTTATCAAGCTGTCAACACGGGTTCAGAAAAAGGAAGATCATGCACAACAAATTTGCTGTATTCGCTCCAGAGGTGGACCCAAGCACTTAAAGATAGACACGCGGTTCACATTGCCTTCATTGACTTTCAAAAGGCCTTCGATACTGTGCCGCACGAGAGACTGCATTACAAGCTAGAAAGAATTGGAATCAGAGGTAACCTCCTCAAGTGGATCGAAAACTTCCTCGTGGGTCGGCGCCAGGTTGTGTGCATCGGCCAAGAGAGGTCAAGTTCTGCTGCGGTCGAGAGTGGGGTTCCTCAGGGTTCAGTACTAGGGCCAATACTGTTTTTAATATACGTGAACGATTGTGTCAGGAATCTCGACTGTGAAGCAGCAATGTTTACCGACGACATTAAAATCTGAAATGTATTCCAGAGCCCTGCTGACGAAGATAAACTGCAGATCAACCTAACTCGGTTGGAGGAGTGGTCGAATCATTGGCTTTTTGCGGTTCAACGTCGATAAGTGTACAATACTTCGCTTAGGCAACCCGTCTGGATCTGCCGAAAGTAGAAGTTACTTTCTCAACGGTGAAGCCTTAAAAACGTGGAAACCCAAAAAGGACCTTGGTGTGCTGATGACCACCACCTTAAAACCATCGTCTCACTGCTCGAAAGTGGCGAAGAGGGCAATTTCGGTGTTGCATGCCATCAGACGAGCCTTTTTTTGGATTTCGATGAAGATCTTTTGCTAAGACCTTTTGGAACATTCATTAGGCCACATTTGGAATATGCTATGCACGCCTGGAAACCCTGAACAGTTCAAGATCAGAACTGCCTTGAAAGAGTCCAGAGGAAAGCCACCAAAATGGTTAGAAGTCAAAGCTCCTTGCCATATCAACATCGCCTAATGAATCTTAATCTGTTCCCTTTGAGTTATAGGCAAATGCGTGGTGATCTCCTGCAGACATTCCGCATTGTGAAGGGATTGGATTGTTGCCTGGAATTCTCGGACTTCTTTGAATTTGCCACCACGACCCATCTCCGAGGTCACCCATTGAAACTGCGTGTCCAGCAGGCGAGACTGGATGTGCGCAAGTTCTCCTTCTCTTTCAGAGTGGTTAAACCATGGAATGCCCTCCCCGAAGACGTTGTGATGTCACCATCGCTGGAAAGCTTTAAAAGGAACCTTGACAGTTTTATGTTCCGCAACGAGCCTGAGCGATGAGGCATTTATCTTAACCCTCGAGAGTCGTGCACCACTTGTCAAATTTTTATGACCGCCTTTTTGTACCTTTGCAACCCACACGGTTTCTCTGTATACTGCACTTAATTTTACGTTACAAATAGGGTACTCAAAGGCCCATGCCTATTTCCCTCAATAAATTGAATTGAATTGAATTGAACCATGAACAGACCAACGTCGAACCGCAGAAAGCAGGGTCTATTTAACATGCAGCGAGTGCAGTTGTTGGATTCGCTTCGACTCTGCTATAGGAAAGTTAAACAAATAATGGGTTCTCTTCAAGCAAAATGTTCTAATTTCCAGATGTTGACCACCGCAGAAGAAAGCAGTGTACCATATCAATAATATTAATAAAAGGTTTATTTGATGGCACCTGGAGGGCCCTGAATACATGTGAACACAGAGTTAAACAATGCACTGCGGACAACGTAGACAGTGATGCTTTGTGTGGGTGGCCAAATGCACAGTTACATGTTGAAATTGTGTTATTTAAGGTCGACAAGATTTTTCACCTCTTTCGGTAATTTTTCTCTCCAAACACGATAGTTATGATAATCATTTACCATAATTGAAATAAGAAGTTTTGAGAAAAATGGGTGAACTCAGGAAAAAGCAAGGAAAGAACTCTTGAAATTGAAAAAGTAGTGTGCGTTCGGGAAACCCCATTTGCAACACAAACTTCACGAGAAATAATTAATTCGAAAAAGGGTGGTGGAGAAGCATGGTAAGTTCTTTCTGAGGCTATCATGAAACTAAAAAGTCAAATCAGCAACTGCACATGAACTGCCATTATTACGCACCTGGTGATTCTAAGTAGAGGCATTCCTACAGCTATACTGACGATGTTGGTAATGCCGGAAGATCCCAATGGACAAAATAAAATGCTAATGGGGCGAGCATCCAGCAATACGGAGGCAGTTTAGAGCGTTCGGGTAAATGTGACCCCATTTTTTGGCTGGCTGCTGCGTTAGGAAGGATAACAATAGGTTTATTGATAAAGCTCGTCTTGGGATACCGGGCTTTGTAAAGGACACAATGCTTGGAGTTAAAAAATCAAAATATTTGAGGAGAGGTTCTGACAAGGGAATACACTTGCAATGAGCAAAATATGAACTTACAATATAATTAAGAGACAGTCTCTGAAATTAATAATGATCGTTTTTCAAAGTACTGGAGAAAGCTGCTTACAAATGAGAAGGATAATAGAAGGCAAATCTTATAAGTGTGAAGATAAAGGCCCAGTTTCCACTCATAAGCAGAAATAATAGTTTATAATCTTATCTCTATTGGCAGGTTATTTTGCGAAAATTTTTTTACCATTAAGCAAAGGAGAAAGGAGGCTTAGAAGTGGAAAATGCGGGAGTAGTATAGTTAGACAATAATTAGAGCGACTGTATAAACGACGAACAGTGCCTTGCCGGTGCTTACCAAATATAAATTCTAAATTCTAAACAGATTTAAGGGCTAAAATCTGGGATGATTTGTGGTCAAGGTCAAGGGCATGTGGACCGATTTTTAAATATAAGTGAACGGATTATTTTTACCAAATTTATTGCCCCTAGCAGTGAACTGTCTATTAATTGTTAGTTTAAAAAATCTCTTTTAACTGCTCCATATTATTTGTGCCGGCCATATAATCAATTGGACTAATAAGTTGCACTTTGCATAAGTGTGTTTAAACTTGTGCTCAGTTTGTCGTTTTCTATTAACTGTTTGAAATCAGCTGCCATTTTAGCCTAGTTAAGTATACTCTTGTAAATTATTAACCCACTATTTTCTATTAAGTAAACCAAAATTCCGTCTATTAGCTTACGATGTCCCGCAAGCGACTCGTAAAACGACGAAAGGTTTCAGCTTCCCCTCCATCCTTGAGTAATAGAGTAACGGAAGGGGACCTATCTAGCGTATGCGAGACTTCGCAGCCCTCTGTAGATATTGTCAATTCTAAAATCCCTTTGGTAAATCTGGAACCTCTTGATCCTCTGATTGCTCAAGCCTAAACCTCGTCCTGCGTTAATCGATCATCGTCTGACGAATTAGTAGATTTTTTACTTAAAGGAACTATAAACAATGCCTCTGACAAACTTATCCAACAGGCTTTTCAAGTCATTGGGATAATTCGCTCCGAAACCGAAAAACGGATAAAACGCAAGCATAATTTTATACTGCGTAATATTCCCAGTTACATATCTGTTTTCGACGGCGCGCGTTTGTTTCTAGAAAGCAGTGGTTTGGGATTCCGAGTAGCGTATGCTAAACGACTCCACTCGCTCAGTCGTAATGCCCCCATATTAGACACGCTCTTTTCCTTGATAAACGTTGACTTCATACTCACTAGGAAGGAGATAAGTAAAGAATTTTTTCGAAAATGGCATTCCTCGGTTTCCCCTGACCTCACACCAATGCAGAGAAAACTGAAAAATTTTAAATTGTCAACAAGCAACAGACAAATGACTACCACTGTTGCCATGTTGAACAAATCGCCTCCAAGTTCATCTACGGTTTCGCCATCTGAATCCCCAGCTAACTCTGCATGAAAACGAAACTTGATTAATCTTTTGGGATCCCAAGAAAACAGTACTTACTTTTTTCGTTCTCAAGACGGCAGATTTCCTCCTATTACCATACCCATACAAAGTTTACCAGCTTCTCCTGGTAAACCAACGCAGATTTCTAGCTCAAAAACAAGTCCGGCTAAAGTCGCAACCACTCGAAAAACCGCAAAAATTTAGCCTCTCCATGAAAACTACTCCAATTCGATCGCCTATTTCTCCCAAAAACATCCCCATCCCAACAACATCGAATTTCCACCTATCACCCAGACCTTCTACTGAGGCCGATTAATAAAAAAAACATACAAGTATTCTTGCCCAAAAATAGTGCTTCTGTGCCACTCACAACAGTGCATCCCCCACCTCGCAATCAATTTTCTCTACGGTCGTTTTCCCAGTTGTCTCTCAATACGAAGGGTCCTGCTGGACAACTAGACTCACCTGACCTTCTGTGTCACCTTAATAGTAATACTTTGCAGTATCCTGTCAAAGGATTTCCCGGTCATGCTCCAATAGCTAGCAGTTGTGCTCAGTTCCCCTGTCTGTCATTTCTACCTCCAAATTTTACCCCGCTTCACCCACATTAGGCGCGTATGAACCCACCTTTTTTTAGAAAGGGGGGAAGCACCCGCCCCCTATGTTCAGTGGCCCGTGAACCACTGGATGAATTAGCCACTCTCTCTAAAAAACAACCACCTTGCCCACTTAAACTGTTCGTTCTAAATGCCAGATCCTTGCTCAATAAAATGCCCCAGCTTCAAACTCTAGTCTTTGTCCACTGTCCAGATATCGTTATAGTAACTGAAACATGGGCAACACCTTCCGACCCCGAACTCTCTCTTATAGGTTTACTTGTACTCGAAATGATCGCCGTGACAGTCGTGGTGGAGGAAGCTGTATCTATATTAAACAAGCGCTGGCATTTTGGACCTTAGATCATCCACAATTTACTGCGGTTGACGAGAGATGCTGGCTTCAAATTACCTTAAAATATAGGAAATTTTTACTCATTGGCTGTGTCTATTGCCCGCCCAATACCAGTGAGGATTTCGATCTTTGTCTCTCACAAGCATTCCATGCCGCAGTTGACTTAAATTTTAAGCATTACTTAATTGCAGGTGATTTCAACCTTCCTGAAATTCGCTGGTTTCCGGTATCCCTCCGGTCCCATAAAGTTCGAGGATTTTCTTGAGGCCGTAGATGTTGGCATGTGGACCCAGGTTGTTGACTTCCCTACCCAAGGATCAAGCATACTTGATCTAATCTTCTGCAAAGGTTGCCTGCCTTTGACAGTGTCATCATTAGGCCAACTTGGGAGCTCAGATCATGATATCATTGTTTCTACACTACAACTCAAAACCGATGAAACGCTTTCCAAAAAATATCGCTTTTTCTTTGATTTTCGATTAGCGCTTTCGACAGAATTATTGATACATCTTAACTCCCACGACTGGTCTAATTTCTTTATGTGTCAGGATGTGAACACCTGTACCTGTATGCTTTACGAAGTTTAAGATCCACTAATTTTTCGTTTTATTCCCCGTAAGAAATTAATTAATGTCACGGTTGAGGTTAATCTCCCTTTATCTTTTCGCCGTAGATTGCGTAAACTCTCTCGTCGATTCCAATTGCAAAACGACATTTCCATTCTGCCCTTGATTCACCGTATTTTTGAGCAGGCCAAGAGGCTAACCGAAGAAAAACGGCTAGCCGAAGAGGTCAAATATGTCGAAAACCGTTCGTTAAATGTAGCGAAACGTTTTTCAAGCGCAATAAGAACCCATTGTAAAACATGGCATCCCGTACTACTGGACTCCGTTGGCAATCCTGAAGTTGATGACAAATTGACGGCTGACAGTTTTAACGTTTTTTTGTCCGGAACATTTATTGAAAATTCGATCAATCCCACTTCGCCCATCCAGGTTTGGACCGGTGCCGTCCTCGAGACCATAACTTTACCCTCTGGGACGTAACCGTAGCCATTCGACGTTTTCGTCAATGCAAGATATTTAATCTAGCTCTTGAAAGTGAAACCTTTCCCAGTGTATGGAAGGAATCGCACCTTCTACCTATCTCCAAACACGGCTAATCTACGTCATTTGACGAGTTTAGGCCAATCAACACACTGTACGCAGCTTCGAAAATCCTGGAGACCTTGATCAAAGATAAGATGCTGTATCATTTAACTGAGAATAACCTATTGAGTGCAGCCCAGCATGGGTTCCTCAAAACAAGGTCTTGTGACACATGTCAGCTCTCTTTCTTTGATCATGTTCTACAATCTAGGGATAATGGCTTTGCACTTTACATAGTTTTTTTCGATTTCACTAAGGCTTTCGATCGTGTAAACCATGCCCTTCTTCTCCTGAAACTCTCCTCTTTCGGTATTTGTGGTAAACTTCTGAGCTTGATATCTTCTTACCTTAGCTCTCGTACACAACATGTTAAGATCTCCAATGCTATCTCAAACTCGGCCCGTGTGAGGAGTGGAGTTATTCAGGGTAGTGTGCTAGGCCCGCTTTTATTTTGTCTTTATGTCAATGTTGTGCCAGGTTTATTTCGAAATGTAAGGCCCTTTATGTATGCCGACGATTTAAAAGTTGCCTATTGATACAAGCCGGCAGATCGCGACACCGTGCTTGATCTATTAAAAAATGATCTCGAGGCCTTTGCCCAGTGGTGCTGCACATGGCGCCTTTCCCTTTCTTGGCACAAATGTTCCCGTTATGGTTGTCGGTGACAACCATCAGCCTCATCTAAGCATAGATGGCCACGATATAAATGTACCTGGCGTTGTTTAGGACCCGGGCATATCCTATTCCAACGGTCTCAATCTTTCAGAGCATTGCGCCCTGATTGTCTCCATAGCACGCAGAACTGCCGGGTTTATCCTCCGAAATTTTAAAACTATTGATATTAGACTCCGCCCTTATTAAATGTACGTTAGACCTGGCCTGGAATACTGCTCGTTTCCATTTAGCCTTCTGCGCGCTAGCGAACGGAAGAAAATAGAATCGGTCCAGCTCTTCTTCACGAAAAGAATTTTATCGTTGAAGCACCGTAATCTGTCGTATCAAGAACGCTGTGGGCTTGTAAACATTGATCCCTTATGGTTTCGCCGAGTGCAGAAGGGACTCTTTTTGCTGTTTAAGCTTTTGAATAGTCGTACATTTAATCCCCTTACCACTGTGAGGCAGCTTGACCATCCTCGGCGCAGCAGTCATCGCAATGTATTTTTATTTCTTCCATTAGCTCGCACAGTTAAATATCGACGGTTCTTTTCGGTAAATGCCATGGCCATGTGGAATAAACTTCCCCATAATATAAAAATCCAGTGGAGTTTATTCTTTGTTTAAGATAATTTTTACTAGTTTTTTGCATTCAGAACAGTTTCCAAGAATTTTGGGCACCGACACGGTAGAATCTGTTTTCCTGTTCGACGGAGTGTGCGGCATCTGAACCCGATCCCAGGTGTTACCTTGAGGGATATGGCACCGTCTCTGCAGCCTGCACCCGTTGACTTCTTCGGCAGACAGTGAGCAACCGTACACGGATGCTTTCTTGCCTGGGGCAGAATCCCGGTTCCTTGCAAAGACAGAGAGACTGCATACAGACTGAAATTGTGTTAGCCCTTCCCTGATCTGAATTGCTATCATCATTACAGGCGGCAGTGCTTTCCTGAATAACAAAAAGATAGGAAAAACAGTTATATTGATATATATTCAGGAGTTTTTTCACAGCCAGCCTCTACCCACTGAATATGTCATCTGATAATGCCTGTAAACCGGCATTAAAATACAACTGTTATTATTAAGACAGAAAAGGATGCAAAATTCAGCTTAAAGTCTCAGGATCCGAAGAAATTTTGCGCTAAATATGAGGTATCCATGGGCTTAGGAAGTATTCAGATGAGTCGGATATAATAGTTTTCTGGTTAAACGTCTTTCGGCGTTTTCAATTTTCGAACATTTAAGACTCGTTTACTAACCGAAAGAATGGGCAGCAATATTCAAGCATGGAAAGGAGAAATAGTGAATAAAATTTTACTTTGATTTCAAGAAGGCTAGTCATAAAAAATAAAGCCAAAAATCTGGGCTCGTTTGGCCTTGAGTTAGGAGCATTCAGTCATGCGGATGTCTTAAAAAAGTACGTTTTAGTGTGGACTTTAATGTTTGAAATGCATACTGAGAGAGTAAAAAGAGAGAAATCCATTAGACATGTTGATCGACTCGAGAAACGGTCAGCAAGTAAGCAGGGATATTTAGAATTTATATTTGGTTAGCACCGGGAAGGTACTGTCTAAGCAAACATTAATAACGAAATAAAGTTATGGACAATGTGTACAGATAAAATGTACAAATTCATAACTTGTCCTGCTATGTCAACAGTTAGCAATGTTTTAAAATTAATGGTGAACTAGAAAAAAATAGGCAGTGAAAAAAACTCCTACCATAAGAATGGAGGCAGAGTTCAATAAGCCTTCATTTTTTAATAGAAGGTAGGAGAAAAAACTGCTTAGGAAACAATGGTCAGGTGGTAGTTTAGGGTAATACGGTAGAAGCATTTCAGAATGAGATAATGAAACGTCGAGGTGATTCGTTCTTGATCACTTAGGCGTATGAAACAGAATCTCACGAAAATGTGTCAATGAACTTAAGTCCTCAGCATCATAGGATCCAGAATTGAATTCTGATGATGGTTAGTATCCAAAGAAACCGCAGCATTTAAGACTGTGGACCAACGAATTCGTACGTCCGAATGACGTCATCGTTTGGAGGACGAGTGATATAGGGAGACATTATAGTTCATGGGCGTCTCGAGGTAGCGTAAATATAGTTTCAAGATGGTTAGTCAAATTC
>WEDG01010064.1:0-27191 GCA_017591395.1 Schistocephalus solidus | reverse complement strand
CAATGCGCTGAGCTGTCGACCTCACTCTCTTCCCCACACCCACAATCAGACCACTGTCCGAGCCGAGCAGTTGTCTGATGCGGAAGTGGGCGCAGCTGGTGGTGACGTCGTCTACTTGTACTACGTATACGACCTGGCCCCCCAAACACAAACACAAGGATTTCACACACTAACAGGTTGAACGGCTAACATCTCACATGTGTGAGACAGCCAGAGATCACGTTAAGAAGGAGCCGTCGCAGCCTGACTCTTTGAATATCAGTCAGCCACTCCACACAACACACATTGGACTGATTGCGAGGTCTCAGTGCTAATGCCAGTTGGCGACCTTCCAACCCACGGCGCTTATCTTTACCGCACTCTCTCCTCCCCCACCTGAGCCCGGTGTCATGACAGAGTCAAGAAGCCCGGAGATGGAAGAGGGCGCGGATGGCTGGCGCGGCCGGAGCCGCTCCTGGGTGTACCACCACACCTGGCTCGGATCCCACGGAGTGGGATTGCCATAAAGGCCACATTAAGAATGAGCTATTGAAGCCTAACTCTCAGTCCACCAGTCAGCCACTCCACACAACACATACACAAACACACACTCAACGTACGCTGCAATTTGACGTCCGAAGAAATAAACAGAAGGTCGCCATTACGTAACCGCGCCGCTTGAGATAAGACAATCGCTACATGCGCATAAACAGGAAGGGTTCAGATTAATTTAGCTAGAAATCTCCAATAAGTAATCTCATATGGGCATTCCCCTAAACGGATTCCTGCGAAATTTTTAGTTGGTTAGTTCGTGTAGCGATAACTCGGGTGATAAGCAATCTTCGCCTATGAGCGGAGTCAGTTAAGGGTTCAGTATTAGGTCGAGCCGTTACACTGCGCCGTGAATGAGAAGTAAAGAAAGTCTCATTGAAATCCACATATGAGCTGAGTCTAGCTAAGGGAAAGTTCGTTTTGTCTTGGATTTCCTGTCTATAAATCAATTGGGTGGTTTGGAAATAGTACGAAAACAGACAAAGGAGTATAAAATGGTCGTTTTGGTCGTGGTCCATCGGTCATATCCCAACCTCAGACAATAAGGACTCGAGGATTAAACCCTAGCACTTGGGTAACTAATCAGCACCTGACCTTGGAGCCGTGGATTTTAGACCTGTCAGTCGTCAAAGAGAAAGTTGAAAAATCGTGAGTAGGCCAAAAATGGTCATTCCAATATTCGCAAGGATGAGAATCAGAGACGTCAAGCCAATAAATGTGTCCTTACCTCAGCAGCTACCGGCTTAAGTAGAGTTAGGGGTTTTATACAGACTGGCATAGAAGCCAGCATGGAGTCCGTATCGGCAGTCGACTTGGAGGCGGAGATTGTAGAGGTGTGCCCAGGTCCGGTGCTCGACCTTGACTGACGACGGAAAATGTTGTTGAAGAGGGGATTCTCCGAATATATGCGCGATCTTCCACCGGTGGGGGCGGTGGAAGAGCTGAGAGACAAAAAAGCAATAGGCTGCGAGTGTAGGAGATTCAAGCTACCCCCTTCAAAGTTAACTTGGGTGTGCATGCTCAACTATTCTTGAGCACAAAGAAGTCTATGGGAAGGTGACACAACAGGGTCTGATGGCAGTATCATTGAACCTCAAGGGTTAATTTACTGAACACTGCACTCCAGGTCTCATGATCAGCACTGGAGTACCATTGGCCTAGATTATGTCAACAGCTCCGCAAAAACTGCGAATAAACGCCCAGTGATGTGACTTGTATTTGCTGCAGTCAACAGACCGGTTGATACTGCTGCTGAAGCGCAAATTATAGTGAGATACACCACAATTAGTCTCACCCGGGTGATGAAAGCCATCACTGTCCTTAAGTGCTGACGACCCAAGCTTCAGTTGATTCATATTCGGAAGGACGTTTTCGGAATGTACCTAACTCTCTTCCTCTCTCTCTATCCCTCCCAAAATTTTCCCCACCAAAAATGCGCAGCTAGGGCACGGGAGTGACTTGTGTGTGGATTTGTTTATACTGAAAGAGACTTGAAATTTTATCATCTCGCTTACCCTCCCATGTGTCCACTGTGGGCACAGTAGCCAACGGAACCAAGGCTCGAGCCACAAACAATCTGACCCCTGACTGTACACGTAACAGGCGTCTCTAATCTCCCATAAGTCAGAATGATAGAAAGGCTACGAGAGGCAGAAGCTACTGCCACCTGACGCTCAATCCAGCCGGTTTTCTTCAAAACCACAGGGTGGTTTGGAAACGCGAGGAGATTGGGCACAAGGTCGCCTTCACTCGATGTTTCCTTTTCTATCGGGTCGCAGTGGCAATTCATAGCTAAGGCCCGGCGCTTGACGTGGTATGAAGCCTCTGTCTAACATGCGCCATGATTGTCTTGGGTTTCGTTTGGGTCGAACCCAACGACGCGGCCCACTTGGGGAACCTGAAGTGGAATGGATAAAATTTTGCAGTACGAACAGATTCAGAGTCTGTAGAGGCAGGATAGTTGGTTCGTTTCCAGATAGGCGTAATGGCAGAAATAAGAACTTGCAAATGAAGCTTCCTGTTAAAAAAGAGACGCAAATTAGTCCAGTTGACAAAGAGGGAGAAGGGTCTTAAGGCAAAAATTTAGTATTTAAGTGCACAATTCGGTCGAAAGTGAGTAAACGCCCAGCCCCCCCCCCCCCTCCACCTCCACCTCAAACCCAGATGACTTTGCGCTAATCTACAGAAAGAGTAAATATGCCCGTGTCCTAAAACAAACACTAACTCTGACGGAAACGATGACCGTGAACGCAACTGTAACCTTACCCCTAACTTTACCTTAACTCTAACCATTATTTCCCTGTATTGTGGGCGTTTCGGTTCCTAGGTTCTGCCAGGTGGACCATATAAGCGATCCTTATCCGAAATTCTACGGTCGGAGTATGCCAATAAACGCACACTTCTTGGACAGGCAATCGGAGCAAGAGTGTGTACAAATCCCGGACGCTAGTACTGCTGATTCGTCTAATCGACCGACAATTCATGTGCGGCCCAGAGCCCAGCGACCATCGGTATCGTGTCGACCGCGTCCAGCACAGTCTTACTTTATCGTCGGCGGGAATAAGGCACTCTGCCTGTCAGCCCTCTTCCTCCTCCTCGAGAGGGGATGGGAGGGGGGAGGCAGTTGGGTCATGACGTCGTTTAAGGGGAAAACTGCAAGCAGCACCGCAACCCGGCTGGGCCCAGCTGTCACGACCTGCTGTGGTGGGCTTCAAAATACTGAAAAACATGTGCAGCGGGGGGAGGGAGAGAGGTCAGTTGCCTACATAAAACATCCATATAATGAACCGCTTCGACAATCACCCTTCCACCTCCGTCCCCCGACCACCATCTACATAGGTCTTTTATGCACAGAGAACTAGGTCAAAAAAAAGATTCTAGGGCAAACGATGGGCGCTGTGGTAGATCGTCTTTTTCGATTAGATGCAGTAAAATGATCCTGTCACTATTATTATGGGCCTGGACGGATATGAGGTTCATTTGGTCGGTAAGGGCTTTGGGCAAAATTTCACGGACACTATCCAGCCATCAATGGTTACTGTATCTGCGGAGACCGCCGCGTGGGAAAGCTATATATAATATCAGGTAAAACTCACAAAGAGAAGGAAGACCGGAATGGCCATTTCTGGCTTAATAGCCGTCATCAGCCAGTCATACCCAATTCAAAGTGTGAACCATCTGGTATTGCAACCCGCGACCTTTAGTCATTGAGTCGAATGCTCTACCAATGAGCCACGGGTCTGTAGTTTATATCGATTGCGATCGCGAAGATGATGATAGTGTGCAGTTACCGGGCAGGTTAGGGAACATATACGTTCTGCTGTACCTTAGAGCTCATTTAAGAGCCCTCGCGGACTTGAGATATATGTTGATAAGATGGAACCAACAAAGACAAGAAAGAACTGATTAAAAATTTCTGGTTTATTAGCCACTATCAGCCAGTCATACCCAATCCGAGGTGTGGACCACCCGAGATTCGAACCCGCGACCTTTGGTCATTGAGTGTAACAGTCTACCATTGAGCCACGGGTCCGTTTTTCTTTCGGTTGCGATTGGAAATATTAACTATGAAAGTTGTTTGGTGTTCACCGATCTGCTTATGTTCTGCAGGGCCATGGAGCTCACTTTAGAGCGCTCGCGGGCAATCGCATGGCGACTTGAGATGAATGTTGATAAGATGGAACCATGACGACGGCCAATAAACCAGAAATAGCCATTTCAGTCTCCTTTGTCTGTGTCGGTTCTTTCTTATCATATATATATATATATATATATATATATATATATATATATATATATATATATATATATATGATAGTGTGCGGCTCACAAAACTTCTTAAGGAGCCGCACACTATCATCATATTCCCGATCGCAACCGACAAATCAACGAGCCCGTGGCTCAATGGTAGAGCGTTCGACTCAATTACCAAATGTCGCGGGTTCGAATCCCAGGTGTTCCACACTTGGGATTGGGAATGTCTGGCTGATGAGGCTAATAAGCCGGAAATGACCACTCCGGTCTCCCTTGTCTTTGTTAGTTCCGCTTTATCATGTAGGCAGTTAACGAGTCTTATTGTGTAAAAACCCAAGGGTATCGCACGAGCACGCGGTCCGTACGAGGTTTGGGCGAGCTGGGGTGCACACCACCAGAGTATTTCAGTGGAACCTCGTCGAGAACCCAAAAAAGGACATTTTCAAGCTTGTTAAAAGTTCGGAGTGGCATCTTTTCACGCCCGATGGCACGACGGATGATGGCCTCATCATCAGAATCGGTATAATTATTTCAGTTATGTGTTCACTTGGCGTGTGGTACGCATTTGCCTATCGACTCGGTTGAGACCAGCAAGGCACGCGCGCAGTAAGACAAAACTTATGTTACTCTGTATAGAATCAACTTCCTCCCCCCTCCCTCCCTGCTGTTCCCTTCCCTATTTGACTGCAATATTGCAGTTAGCTAGGGCTGTGGCGATTAAAGTACATCACTATAAGTTATCCGCACTAGAGTTTTATGACGTAACTGTCGAACGAGAGGGCAAGAACTACGTAATCAGTGGTTCAGTGTGCTTTGGGGAGCGGAACCACTTGGAATCGACCTTTAAATGACGAACTCCAGAATCAACTTAATGCTGTAAGTCCCAGAGGTACAACAAGCCGGTAGTCGACAGCTGTGATAAAAAGCTTCAGATGCCGGTTTGCAAAGTCGGTCATTCGGTTGAAGCATGGGCTATGCAGAGATTGATCCCTTCGTTGCACACTGTATGCACAGGTGTGTCTTTTAAAAGAAGTGTTGAGAACGCAAGTCAATGGTGCCCCGTTAAAGAAGGAAAGATCAAGGCTAATTCTGCAGTGGGAGGGAATAAGAGCGGTGAAACCAACGAGCGGCGTAGGTTCAGAATGTGTTGGAAGGGTTTATCATGCTAGAGTATGTCCTGGGATTTTATGGGAGCGCGCTGGTAGGCAAAATTTTAAGACATCGGCGACTTACCCTCTTAAACCCGTGTGATCCGCAGACTCGCGGCAATGCGGGATAACCGAGGCCATTAATAGGGGGTTGAACTGAAGGTTTCTCGTAGACACTGCATAACTGGAGAAACCAAATAGCGGTAAACGGTCATGTAGTCTAAGAAGAGAACGTGTAATTTTAAGGATGAAAAAAACTAAGTCGGACTTTGACAAAAAACAAGCAGGCGAAGTAGGCGACGATAAAATTACCGGCGAGGATAATATTCGTGACAGGTAGAATCGAGGTCATTACTCGTTGTCTGCGCCGCCGAATTTGAGCGAAGTGGGCTTCCCAAATTAAAACGTTGTCGAGTAATGGGTTTCAGGGCCAAGGATAACGGTCGTGCGGTATCCGCTGTTTTGCTTGCCAATGTTGACTGACTGCAGCCGAATTCATTAAACGAGACGTTCTTGGGGCCACAAGGAGCCGCAGTCAGACTGATTGGAGCTAAAATAATATTAACAGTCTACTGGCACTTTACTAGTAGGCATATTTTATAATATCTTAACGTTTAAACTAAGATGAACCAAACGTTAGCGGGGCGATAACCGTTACATGGTACTGGTGAAACAGGTAAAATTCAGCCGATTGTCGGGAAACAGATGCAAATTTTCTCAGCGATTGAAATGAAAAATACGTAGTATTTGAGATCAGTCTAACATGAAAAACCAGTCTATTTGCCACATTTGCCGGCGAATTCTTTGTCCCCCGAAATGTGCGGATCAGTTTCTGCGCAATATGATAACCGTAGGCCGCCGTAGTGACTGTGCTGCAGTGAAATGTCATAACTCACAAATAAATCGATGTTTTTCAAGAAATGGCAGGCAGTGGTGAGATAAGGAGACTCAACCAGATCCTTTACAGTCGCCTTTAGTTTCTAGGACGTCATTCGGAATACGTGCGTTGAAGCACTGTCGTGGTAAAGGGGACGAAAAGTTTTAAAGCAATTTCTAAGTAATCACTCTGGCATTTGAGATCCCTTCTTTATGGTGTTATTCCTTCAAGACCGATATTCAAAAATAAACCTAACATGTAATGTGATTGTAGGACACGAATTTCAGTAAGGGCTGATTAAAAGTGCTGATAAAGAGATTGCTAATATGCCTTTACTACTACTAGCCGCTGTCTGCCTGCTGGCAGGGCTCAAGAATGAGCCCCAAGACAGTGGGACGAGTAAGTTCCATCAGCGAATGTTCATATTCCCGATCATAGCCGGTAAGACAACGGGCCCGTGGATCAATTATTAGAGCGTTGGAGTTTTGATCAACAGGTCGCGGGTTCGAGCCTCAGGTGGAGTACCACCTGCAGTTGGATATGACTGGTTTGTGGCAACTAATCAGCCACAAATGGGCATACCAGTCTCCCTTGGCCTTGTTGATCTGCCTCTACGATTACTTCTAGCCTCTGTGTGGCTGTTGGCAGGGCTCAAGAATGAGCCTAAAGGCAGAACGGAACGAGTGTGTTCCGTTAACGATCAGTGAGCATTTATCAACGAATGATTTTCAGTGTCAGTCAAGGAATTTGAACGAAAATTTCGTTCACCAAGTTTCCTTTGTTGTTCCTGATGAACCAGCTTCATATAAAAATGCTAAAATAAAAAATTGGTTAACTATTCCCGAAGTTACTTGGAGTTATGCGTCTAGAACATGTACAAAAAAACAGGAGTGACCGGGATGGCCATTTCTGGCAAATAGGCTGTCCAGCACGAGTTTTGCAGCGTCTGAAGTTTGAAGCAGACTCTTTGGTCATTGGACGTTAAAGAGTTCAGCGCTCTGCTAGTGAGACACTCGCCCGTTGTTTCGGGTGATAATGGTGGATGGGTGCTCACTGAACATGTTGCGGGACGTGTCCGTCTAGAATCCTCGTAGGTTTACGCATAACAACCAGCATGAGCTACAAAAATGGGTTGTTAACAAAGACAAAGGAGGTTTTTATGGCTGTTTAGGGCTTACTAACCATACCCAAGGTTATATGGTGCAGGATCTGGGTTTCGAACTGCGCATAGCCTTTTGAGACGAACGTTTAAGAGGGGGAAAGCAGAAGCTAATACCGGAAAACAACCTGAACTAAAGTACAATGACTTACGGGCTCCAGCTGCGGACCTCCGGCAAACGGTTCTGCCAGAAAAAAAGAGAGAAGGCAGTGCAAAAGGTTTGTACCAGATAGGTTTCGATGCAGAGGTGCTACAGGCCAGATGCTTACAAACCCCTTTAAAAAACGATGAAATTGGAAAAAAATGGAGATTTTTCGTTCCAAACTGGCTAGAGGCAGATTGGGTCAGGGTGGCAGCAATTTTAACTAAGACTTCAGCAGGAGCGTTGTGCTTAAACAAGTGACAAAAAACTGATACTAATGTCGTAGTTAATTTGGTTTCACTAAGAATCCTGGAGTTAAATTCAAAATCGCTGGGCGGTGGGTTGTGAGTGGCACACAAAGAGTACGGAAATCAATATCACACGTGTGAAAGGAAGATGACTAAAGCGGTCGGAACGAACGTCGAAGAGGAGCAGGGCTGGGAAAAGAAGGTGGGAGCGGGAGGTGGCCTCAAAACAGCCTAAAGAAAACCGTTTCTTTAAAGTTCGATGCTGATAAGGGCAGCACGCATAGATCAAATGGTGAAACCCCTGAAGCATGACAGCACACAGGTGTCGGTAGGGTATCCGAGCATACGATGTCTGTCTGTGAGCGACATACGCAGATTTTCGGTGTTCTAGGACACCGTTGGTGTCTATTTGCAAAAATATGTGCACTTACACCTGATACATGGCATGATTCACGATTTTCCGAGGATAATTTAAGTTTCAAGGTTGGATGATGAGGTATGTGTACTGTGGATGGGCTCCGAGGAGAGAACTCTGACTTGCAGATCATTCAGAGGGCTAAAATCCCTCCCAAACGACTGTGTTGCAGGGAATGGACGAAATTATATGGCTTTCGCGGAGAATGCGAACTACCACACCCGAGGAGAAGAAGAAGAAGAAGAAGAAGAAGAAGAAGAAGAAGGAGGAGGAGGAGGAGGAGGAGGAGGAGGAGGAGGAGGAGGAGGAGGAGGAGGAGAGGGACTTTGTACTTCGATCGGCGAATCGTTCTCAGTAAACTCTGGCCAAAAGTTCCGGTTTACACTGTTCTTTTACGGCAGCTTAGTGCCTTTGTTTAAAGAGGGGGGCTGATCGGATGGAATAAATTAAGACGATAATCCCCAGGGCGACTGCGATATCGCAACAGAACTATGCACGCCCTTAAAGGCAGCAATATCCTCCATAAACTGTCTGTTGAACAACAATTTGGCCCCATTTTAGCGGAGTGTCTACATCATTAGTCTAAACGCCAATGATGGCGAGGGGCACTTTGATGGTTGTACCATCTATTGACAAGCCAGCCGATTTGGCGAACTCATTTACCCGAGGCATTTCATTTCCTGGGACACCAGCCGGAAGCCACCATAGAGATAAGCGAGGCCGGTCAGCCGTCGTTCTGATGCAATGTCTACGCCCAGTAAATCGAGTACGAAGTCTCCAAATAGTTCAATCAACGATGTAATTAAATAACTGCAGGTAGGAATTACGAATGGGTGACCAAGACTCCAGGGGAGAAAATGTGAATTTGTAGTCAGTTTATAGCTAGATCAGTTGCGAACGGATGAATCACAAGCCAGGTATATTGCGCACGTCGGTTCTTAGCAAAGGACAGGGCCAAATCCAAGCAGAACCCTTATGTGGTTGATCATCTGTTTTCTAAGCACTAGTCGCTGAAATAAAAACCCAAATTATTTAACACTAACTCACCAACAAAATATGGGAAAAAACCGCGTTAAAATAAAACCGAGACACTGAGTAAAAACACATCTGATTTGCCCCTAAGAAGTTTGCTGCAGCCCCCAAGAAGAGGGTCGACATTATTCTGTAAAACCGACCCCAAAGCGGGGGTTGAACTGCCTGTGTTGTGCATGGAAATTTGGACAACTTCATTCTGCTCGTTCCGTTCCTCCTCCCCGTAATCCTCAAGAAAGGCCAATTTTCCTAGGGAGAAAAAATAGAAGCGTTCGTATCTAAAGGGCATAACCTGCTCACTAGCTCACAAAAGATGCCAAATAATTAAAACTGAATCCGGAAAATTTGCAGTGTTCATTTCGTAACCTATCAGAAGAAAACTCAGGTCACCTCGCGCCTCCAGATCACGAAAGTTATAATACGTTAAATAAAGGATCTTTCTTCAAAAGAAGGCTGAGTTCGGTTTATTTATTATTATTTACTAGCCAAAAATAATTTATCTTGGGGAACCCACCAATACAAATAACGGTTTTATGAAAACTCGAAAGTTTACAGAGTAAGAGAACTGATAGTGTGGAAAGAAAATATAATACAACGAGAAGATAAGGAAAGTAATAGCAAGTACGATGTGTTCGTATACTTGTATTGTCTCCTTATGTGTAAAACAGTTGAAAGTCGAGCTGACATAGAAACTACAAAATTTTCTATGGCGGACTGCACTGAACAATGTTTTCTTGTCTTGTCGCAATCATTTTGATTTGCAAAACAATTTTTAAAGCCGATTTCGGCCCTTGTTTCTTGAAAACAATGAGATTTCTCATAACCTGCCTTTACGTGATTTTCCTTTATGTACGATCACATTGCCTGGTTCAAGAAGGGATATATTCATTTTTTTCTTGCTACGATTAGTGTTCTTTTATCGAACAATTGGCAATAACGAGAGGTTTGACCTGTGATACTAAACACCGTAGGAAATAACTTGGATATCAAGAACCGTCCAATTTCGCCTACAGCTGACAAGATTTCCCTTCGTAAAACAGGCTTGAAATGAAAATGGAAATCTGCAATGTATATATGAGATAGAGCCCTGTTAAAAGACACAAAGATTCTGAAGCAAACTTGATCGAGATATGCAAAAAAGCAGAAACCTGTGGACAATATGCTGTCCTTGGAGAAAATGATGGACAGCGTTTAGAACTCGTGAACTAACTATTTACAGTATCCGCTCCAGGTCGGAATAGCTACTCCTCTCATCTTAAATCGCCAAAAAATATCATAGTTAATTTAACGTTTTTTAGACAAATGTTGAAGGCAATCCGATAATCTGTAATTGCAAATTTCAGCTATAAGCAATATAAACTCCAGGCTAGTAGTCTAGTTTTTTTTTGGAGGAAGAGTAGTCAAGAACCTTTGAGAACCTTAGCTGCTGGTTAATAGCGTGAAAGACCTAGAAAGTTGTCAAATTATTTAATGAAGAATTTTTAAAAGTCGATTCTTACAAATGTTATAGAGTATCCTGCTTTTTGGCTATATTTTCGACAAGTTTTTGTAGATTTATCCATTGAAAAATTTAAAAGTTAAAAATATTGTGTTCATTTTGTGCGTAAAATAGTTTTAAATATATCAGACGATAATAAATTGTCAAAAGATGGTTCGCACCTAAATGACCATCGTTTCTTCACATTCGGGCTAAAGAAGGTGACGCAATATAGATATTACTTTGTGTTTAGACTGAGGTGGTTGTCACTTACAGCCAGGTAAACAGGTAAGTGGCATTTATGGACCGATATTCTCTAAATATCAATGGATATCAGCCGATTTTTATCCTTTACGACTGCCGAAAGGAGTATTACTGGCGGATTTTAATACAGTGAGATTTATTCATTAAGTGCAAGGGAATTCAGCAACAGAAAATAAAAACATTCATCCGGAAGGGCTAAAGACATGTGGTGAATGACTATATCCCTCGCTCGTAAAAGGGCCTGTAAAAAGAACCAAAAATGCAGAGGAATGACTGATAAATATCAGGCTCTGCAGTGGTTTGAACACCAGTAGGCGACATTTTTGCTGGGAATTTTGAAGACTTCCAATCACCGGATCATCATGACTTCATCATTAGTCACTTATGGGAAGCCTGCAGGAATCCTGTCGTTGACAAGGAGCCATAAAGAACAATTGATGCGTTGGATGAGGATCAGGTCAACTGTACATATTGGTGTCAAAACGAAATCTTCTCTGATGAAATGAAGTTTACTGTGGATGATCCGAGCATCTAAAACAGTTATTTTTATGATCTGAGTAGGCGCCCGTTATTTTTAGCTGACAATCTTTAAGAAGTGGTAGAGTGGTGGTTTTTGGAGGTTTTCCTGACAACAAGAGGTAAGAATTTGTGCCTTGTCGTTGAAAGCAGACTACTCGATAATGCATTCTGGCACCTGCTGTTCAAGCATTACTATTTTTGAGGCAGTAAAGATATAAATGTATGATGTTTAAACAGGATAAAACAGAGGTCAATGAATAATTAAACTGGTTAACTCTAAGCACCGACCTTAATAAAATTAAAAATATACAGTGACTGTTATCCAGGAATGAATTCACCAGTCGAAGCATTAAATAAAGGAGGTTATTTAGTAAGCTGACAATGCCTTGAGTGGATCAGTAGGACGACAGGTGCAAAAGAAATTAGGAGTCGCTTTGTACTGTCGAACATCCACTAAGTAAAACTAATTATGATCTGTAACTAAAAGCAATGATACACTGAAATGTTCGCTTTTCTTTTAAAATATTCCGTAACAAAATTGTAAAAATTTATAAAACCTGGTGTGGTTTATGAGCCAAATGCTAATAGGGTTTAACATCATGAGACTTGGAAAATGGGTGAGTTCAGTGTAATTTATAGCATAAAATACCGCTATTAAAACGGAAATTCTGGTTCGGTGCTTCGTTGGAGCTCCCGCTGAGAGGGATGTTTGAAAGAAACGATTGGGCAGCAACATGCTGACGATAATGTAAAGCCTGCATTAGTTCCGGGTTTGAGTTTGTTCAGATTCTTTGTGCTGAAATGGCAGAGAAGTATGTTATTTAAGATATAATCAAATGGAAAACATAACATTTAGTGCTATTTTCAAGGTTTTTTTCAAAATATCTACCGAAATGGTTCTGCTTTTGATTATAAATTCTGAAGTTTATAATACTTTCAATCAAATAGACAGACGCTAACAAAAAGTTAACAGGTGGTTACGACTAGTGGCTGGACCCAACAGGTAAGTAGTACCGACCTTGGCGTAGCGGTTGGTTGTTTGTAAGTGGCGAAGCCCATTCAGCGCAAAAGGGGACTATCCTACATTTGACGCCGTTGAATTGTAAGCAGCAGTGAAGATCGTGTATCAAGACAAGTACAAAACATGGCTGTAAAATTTTTACTCAGTCAATCCAGCATAAAGTTGCCCACGTTCAACCTGCCCCTGGAGACTTATTTTACGAAGGGCAGCCAAGGTGTGGAACCATCGATACGGATGGTTATGGGCACGACCAGAGGCTGGAGGGCAAAATGTCATGGCGAAAAGGGCCTCTATGCCGTACGCCATGCTGGCATTAGCCATCTGTGTGTCAGACACTATTTGCTTGAGCAGCCATACATGCAAATCGTGGACGACAAAATGAGAGATTTGTAGCACAGTCTATTAACCCTGAATATATGTAGCCATGTTGGGTAGTTAAACCCCCAAAAAATGTAGATTCTGCGCTTAATCGGTCCTTTTGCGCTTAATTTGTTATGCGGAAACTCGGTTTCAATGTTACTAATTCCAGGGTTTTTCTACATTGTGATCCCAGATCTCACCCCGAAACGAGATGCCTGATGCAAAACGTATCAAGAAATAAAAAACACATGCTAACCCTAATAATCTGCCTCAGAAAACTGAAAGGGGTATTTTTCTTTTCCGTGAGTAAAAACTTGTACAGCCGAAATTCTTTGACAGCAGCTAGATGCGACTTATGGTTATCGAATCACTTGTAAAGGCGTCAGAACTTTAGCGCATTTTAACTTTCGGTGAAGAAGCTCATGTTGCATAAATTAGACCACTTTTCTGTTTATTTCTATGTTTTTTTACAATTTTTTTGTCTGAATGAGGTTATATTTGTTCATTTGGTAGGCGTAGTTAATCAGCAACCCCCACGTGATCATATTAGGGTCAGCGTTCGATTTAGGTTTAGGGGATCAAGATTCGGAGTGGTAGGCTAAGGGTTAGATTGTGGTCTAAGTGCAGCTTCGAGTATAAATGTTCACCATTTCTTTAGGGCAAGGCAACCAGTCGTATGGGTGTGTATTTATGCCCACTTTTAACTCTTCAGGTGAACACATCTTTTTTTGCCTTGAGTTAGGAATTGTATTCATCCGATTCGTTTGTTTTTGCAGATATCCAAGGTTGATGTTTATATTTTGCCTCTTCTTGATTATTTGTTAATTGTTCTGTACAGTACCGAGCTACGATATTTATTTTTGACGTACGTTTTAGTCCATGATACCGCATTATCCTTTATGGTATGGAAACCTACTTCTTATTGGTTGTATTTGAAATCCTTATTGCTCACGCGTTCCAACTGACAGATATTTTGTATAAATTGCTCAAAGAATGGTAAATGTTTTTGGAGAGAATCCAAAAACTGTGAGATTCAGGCTTGCTTTCGTTACTTGGGTTGCTAGAATTGTTTCACTTTTGCTAACAATGCCTCTTTACAGGCTTTTAAAACTGCTCAGCTGTAGAATAAACGAGTTAGACGCGAATTCGATCCGTAACGTGCCATACTCTGGTCCAAAATGAAAATGGTGCTCACTTGAATTTATATTGATTTCAAGACTTTTGTGGATTCGATATATTCTAATGTGGAATCTTTAGAGCAGAACGCGCTCGTATCTCGAAAGTTGTTGCGTAGACCCTTCTTGAGTGACTTGTTAGTCAGGTAAAACAGACACAATATCTTACAAAATCACTTTCTGGATGGTTCTTCAGAATGAATAAATATTAAATCGCATTCAAAAACTAATTTTAGTGTCTTGTTTACTTTCCTTCAGTGTCTTGGAGCAAATAGGGTATTTTTTATCCTACACTCTGCAAAACCAATAGACTGAGGTAATCGACTGGATATATACAGAAGGCAGGGACCTCAAACTCGCTTATCTTACGAAGTTTGTGGAATCGCGTTCCAGGATAGCCAATATTCTGTTTGAGAAGATTGTCCGGGAGTGGAAGCAAATCATCACTAAAATCCTTCAAATACATAAAACCAAACACCGAAGACTCGATATTCCTACGCCCTCTATAGCTGTCTTGCGTTTTACGTCAGGCTCTTAGTCCTGTTTTTTATATTCTCAAACACACTGAGTGACAGTCACCTACGTCTGAGATCCGTGTGTGCCGTAGAAAGGTGAAATTATCTGCAGGAACACAAACCGTTTTCGTCTAGCTTGATAATACGCATTTCTTCGTGATTTTAAGTCGAAGCGAACTTTGTGATCATTAGCACTGCCCAAAAACGTCATTACGTGCTTTGCAAGTTGTTTTGTCCGAGAACGATCAGCGGCCAATGCAACATGATGGACATCTAGTCCTGACTACAATCGCTTGTGTGCCATCATGACTGGGTGTTGATAATAATAATAATAATAATAATAATAATAATAGTTTTATTTACTATCAGATGAAATATGCTGTGGGGATCAGGCTGGTATTGAAAAACAAACTTTTGTATATATATCATTATTAGTGTTTTTCGTATATTTATGTTATTCAGGAGAAAAAAACTGCTGCCCTTGGGATGATAGCAGGTCAGATCGGGGAAGGGCTAACCCAAGTGCAGTTTGTTTGCTGTCTCTCTGTATTTTTTAGGAACAACTTTTCTGCTCCAGACAAGAGTACATCCGTGGACGATTGCTCGCTGTGTGTCGAAAACGTCGCCGTGTACAGGCTGCAGAGGCGGCGCCATCGACCTGTGATCGGGCTCAGATGCCCCGCACTCCGCTGAAATGGAGAACAGATTCTACCGTGTCGGCACCCACAATTCTTGGAAGCTGTTCTGAATGCAAAAAACAAGTTATAGTTCTCTTAAGCAAAGAATAACTTCACAGGATTTTTATATTTTAGGGTAGTTTATTCCTTATGGCTATATCGTTTACCGAAATGAACCAACGATACTTAAACTGTGTGGGCTACTGTAAGAAATAAAAAGACATTGCGATAACTGCTGCGCGGGGAGTGGTCCATCTACCTCACAGTGGTACGGGGATTAAATGTACGACCATTCAAAATCTTAAACAGCAAAATAAGTCCATTCTGTAATCGGCGAAAACATAAGGGATCAATGTTTATAACCCCACAGCCTTCTTGATACGTCAAATAACGGTGCCCTGACGATAAAACTCTTTTTTTAAAGATTAACTGGACCGATTCTGTTCTTCCGTTTACGAGCGTACATAAGACTAAATAGAAACGAACAGCATTACAAGTCAGGCCTAATGTTCATTTTATAAAGGCGGAGTCTAACATTGACATTTTAACATTTCAGAGGATAAACCCGGTATTTCCACGTGCTTTAGAGACTATCCGGGCGCAATTCTCTGAAACATTAAAACCCTTGGAATATGACATGCCCAGATCCTAAACAATGCCGGGCACATTTAAGTCGTGGCCAGCTGTGCTTAGTTGAGACTGATATGCGTCACCAAAAGCCATATTGGAGAATTTTTGCCAAGAAAGGGAAAGGTGTCATATGCAGTACCGATGGGCAAAGACCTCAACATCGTTTTTAATATTTTGAGCACGGTGTCGCGATCTGCCGGCTTGTATCGAAAAGCAACTTTTAAATCTTCGGCATACAAAAGCGTCTACCATTCCGAAATAAACCTGGTACATCATTGACAAAAATACAAAATAAGAGCGGGCAAAGCACACTACCCTGAATAACTCCACTCCTTGCACGTGCGGGATCGGAGATATCATTGGGGATCTTAAAATTTTATGAGCTCAGGTAAAAAGATATCAAGTTCAGAATTTTACCACATATACCGATAGAGGAGAGTTTCAGGAGAAAAATAGCATGGTCAACACGGTCAAAGGCCTTAGTGAAATCGAAATAGACCGTGTAAAGCGCAAAACCGTTGTCCATAGATTTTAGAACGTGAGCAAAGAAAGAGAGCTATTAGGTATCACAAGACCTTGTTTTGAGGAACCCATGCTGGGCCGCACTCAGAAGCTTATTCTCGCCTAGGTTATGCATCATCTTATCTTTTATCAAGGTCTCCATGATTTCGAAGCTGCGGACAGTGTGTTGATTGGCCGAAAGTCGTCAAATGGCGTAGATTGGCAATGCTTGGGGATAGGTAGACTATGGGATTACTTCCACACACTGGGAAAGGTTTCGCTTTCCAGAGCTAGATTATATATCTTACACAGAAGGGGCGGGAAAATATGATTAGCATCCACCTTTATAATACTGATTGGGAATGTTGTTTTGCAAACAGAATCGACGAGAGAGTTTACGCAAATTGTGGCGAAAATGATAAATGGAGATAAACCTCATCCGTGACATTAAGTTATTTCTTACGGGGAACAACATGAGAAATATGTGTATCCAAAACTTCGTGCAGCATAGGTATTCACATCCTGACGTAGAAAGGTAATCAGACCAGTCGTGGGAATTAAGATGCATTAAAATTTCTGTCGAAAGGGCTGATCGGAAATCAAAGCGAAAGTTATATTTTTGGAAAAAGTTTCATCAGTTTCGAATTTCAGTGTAGAAACAACGATGTCGTGGTCTTAGCTCCTACGTGGGCCTAAAGATGACACTTTCAAAGGCAGGCACACTTGGCAGAAGATTAGATCAAGTATGCTTGATCTTCAGGTAGGGATTTCAACAATCGGATTTCACATGCCGCGAACTTTATGGGGCTGGAAGGTGGAAGCCATCGAATTTTAGGAAGGTTGAAATCACCTGCAATCAAGCAATACTTAAAATTTAAGCCAGCCGCGTCGTGAAATGCCTGTGAGAGACAAAGATCGTAATCCTCACTGGTATTTGGCGGGTGATGGACACAGCTAACGAGTTAAGATTTCTTATTCTTGATGGTAATTTGAATCCAACAGATCTTCAACCGCGGTAAATTGCGGATGGTCTTAGGGCTGAAATGCCAGCGCTTGCTTAATATAGATGCAGCTTCCTCCACCACGGCTTTTGCGATGATAATTTCGAGTACAATTATAGCCTTTAAGAGTTGGCTACGGAAAATGTTGCCCATGTTTCAGTTTCTTTAGCAATATCTGGACAGTGGACAAGGACCAGAGTCTGAAGCAAGGGGATTTTATTCAGCAAGGATCTGGCATTAAAAACGAACGTTTTAAGTGGGAAAGCTGGTTTTTTTTTAGGGAAGGCAGCTAAGTCGTCCAGTGGTTGACGGGCTACCGAACATAGGGGGGTCCTCCAACCCTGTTCTGGAAAAAAGGTTGTGGGATAACACGTGCCTGATATGGGTAAAGGGAGTAAAATATGGAGGTGCAAATGACACACAGGGAAACTCACCACTACTGATAGTTATTGGGGTTTTTCCTGGAAATCCCTGGGCAGTATACTGCAAAGTATTCGTAGTAAAGTGACAAAAAAGGTAAGTTGAGTCTAGTAGTTCAGCAGGATCCTTTTTAGTTGGAGACAACTTGGAAAACGACCTTGGAGAAAATGGGCTTCGGATTGGGGGATGCACTGATGCGAATGGAACGAAAGTGCCATTCTTGGATGAAAATGCTGGCATGTTTGGTTTAGCAGCCTCAGTATATGGTCTGGGCTGTAGGTGAAAATTCGAGGTAGTTGGGATGGGGGTGTGCTGGGGAGTAGTAGGCGATCCTAAAGGAGTATTCTTCGTAGACAGGCTAGATGTTTTCGATTTTCGAGTGGTCGAGACCTTAGGTGGATTTGTTTTTGAGCTATCAATATGTGTTGGTTTACCAGGAGTAACTGGTGAACTTGTTATAGATGCGATAATAGGAGATGTACTGCTGCTTTGAGAACGAATAAGAGAATTAATGCTGTGTTGAGATCCAAAAAAATTAATAAAAGTCAGTTTGCATACAGAGTTAACTGGGGATTCAGATGTCGAGGCGTAGATGACATTGGATGTGATTTGTTCAACATGGCAACAGGAGTAGTCATTTCTGTGTTGCTTGTCTACAGTTAACAATTTTTCCGTTTTCTCTGCATTGGGGTGAGATCAGGGGAAATTAAGCAATGTCATTTTCGAAAAAGTCTCTACTAATCGCCTTCCTAGACAATATGAAGTTTGACTTCTATCAAGGAAAATAGAGTTACTAAAATGAAGGCATTACGACTGAGTGAGCGAAGTCGCTTAGCGTGCACGACTCTGAATCCCAAGCCACAGCTTTGCAGAAACAAACGCGCACCGACGATAGCAGATATGTAATTTGGAATCTTACGCAGCCTAAAATTATACTTGCGTTTTATCGGTTCTTTGGTTTCTCAGCTAATTATTCCATTGACTTGAAAGGCCTGCTGGATAGCTATATCGGAGGTACTGGTCATAGTTCCATGTAGCAGGATATCTATTATTTTATCAGACGAGAACCGATTATTGCAGGAAGAAGTGTACGCTTGAGCAACCAAAGGATCAAGAGGTTCAAGATTTATAAAAGAGATTTTAGAGTAAATAATATCTGGAGAGGGGTGTGAAGTCTCGCATACGCCAGATATGTCTCCTCCCATTACTCGATTACACAAGGATGGACTGGAAGCTGAAAAATTGCGTCTTATTGCGAGTCGCTTGTGGGACATCGTAAACAACTAGACGGAAATTCGATTTACTTAATATAAAAAATGACGTTCGGACGAAAATAATTATTGAGGCGTTCACAAAACCCCGGCTCTAGCAAATCTTCTTGAAAAAATTATTTTTAATCAAATTCTCGACTTCTTCGAATTGGCTGGGAAGGAAAATCTGCGGGGTCATCCCTTTAAACTGCAGAGGAAGTTTGTCCACACGGACGTCCGTCGGAACGCCTTTTCGCAGAGGTTCGTTGGAGCAAGGAAACGGACTCCCTGACGAGGTGGTCCTTTCAGAAACTGTTGACACATTTAAATTCAAACTAGATGGTCATTTTCTGCGAAACTATTGCAAATATAATGAAGATTGTGTAAGCAGTGGCAGCTTGTGCCTGGCCCACACATATCAATGACCCTAAATTGTCATTTGTCAGATTTATCACTGTAAACGTTTTTACTTTTGAAATTTTTGCCTGTGAATAGGAAGCTCAAGGGCGAAAGCCTACTTCCCTCAATAAAGTGATCAAGTGACTTTTTGCCTAGAAAATAAGCTCTTAAGCGACTCGCAATATAGTTTTCTACCTGGGAGATCATGCGAAGTGTGTCACTTAGCTTTTATTAACCTCGTCAAATCCCTTCGTAATGAGCAGCAGTCAGTGGTTGTGATCTACTTTGACCTGAGCAAAGCCTTTGGCAAGGTACCGCACAGACGACTTCTGGTAAACTTGGAAATCCTCGACATCCGGCCTCCTCTCTTTGACTTCATTGGTTCCTACTTGTCTAACCGCAGCCAGAAGGTCTTAGTAGGTAATAGCTTTTCGACGCCTCAGCCGATCACGAGTGGCGTTTTTCAAGGCACGGTTCTAGGTCCCCGTCTCTTTATTCTGTACATAAATGAAATTTCAAATTTACTCACAAATTCACAAAATTTCGTTTACGTTGACGACCTCAAGTGCATTTATTCATTTTCTTAAGACACTGCCAATAGTTGCGTTGATAAAATCAACACTGATCTACTTATGCTCTCACGTTGGAGCTCTAGTTCGCAGATTAAATTTTCTCCATCCAAGAGTAGTTTCATGTGTTTTGGCCCCGCCAAGCTTCCTGCACCCCTAGTATTTCAGAACGGTACACTTTTAGAACGATCAACCATAAAAGACTTTGGTCTAAGTTACACGAATAAGCTAGCATTATCGCCTCATGAAGATCGAATTTCTGCAAAGGCTGCACAGATATGTGGTTTTATATCACATAATATCTTCCTTCCGGAAATAAAGTTAAACCTAAACCACATTTTTGTTCTTCCTATCCTAGAATACTGCTGTCCCCTCTTTGGGCTGATGAATGCCTCTGACCGCAGTAAGATTTAAAACGTTCAGAGGGTTTTTACTCGAAGATTATTTACTCTTCCTGGATCGGGTATCTCTTATACGGATAGATGCCAGTTAGCAAACATTAAATTTCTGTGGGTTAGAAGACTCGAAGCCGGTCTCTGCTTCCTGTTTCGCGTTAACTCTAGCCCAAATCTCCCACGAATTAACGCTCTCACTCCGGTAGATCGACCCTTTGCCACTCGTAATTCCTCCATGATCATTTCACCACCCCTTTCGCTCCACAACTAACCGTTATCAGTTTTTTGCCTCCAAATATGCTTTCATATGGAATAATCTTCCACTGTAAATTAGGTTATCGTCTAGAATGATCGCTGTGACAGTCGTAGTAGAGGAAGCTGTATCTATATTAAACAAGCGCTGGCATTTCGGACCTTAGACCATCCACAATTTACTGCGGTTGACGAGAGCTGCTGGCTTCAAATTACCTTAAAAAAATAGGAACTCCTTACTCATTGGCTGTGTCTATCACCCGCCCAATACCAGTAAGGATTTCGATCTTTGTCTCTCACAAGCATTCCATGCCACAGTTGACTTAAATTTTAAGTATTGTTTAATTGCAGGTGAGTTCAACCTTCCTGATATTCGCTAGTTTCCGGTCCCCTCCGGCCCCATAAAGTTCGAGGACTTCCTCGAGGCCGTAGATACTGGCATGTGGACCCAGGTTGTTGACTTCCCTACCCGAGGATCAAGCATACTTGATCTAATCTTCTGCAGAGGTTGCCTGCCTTTGACAGTGTCATCATTAGGCCCACTTGGGAGCTTAGACCATGATATCGTTGTTTCTACACTACAACTCGAAACCAATGAAACGCTTTCCAAAAAATATAGCTTTTTCTTTGATTTCCGATTAGCGCTTTCGGCAGAATTATTGATACATCTTAACTCCCACGACTGGTCTAATTTCTTTATGTGTCAGGATGTGAACACCTGTACAGGTATGTTTTACGAAGTTTTAGATCCAGTTATTTCTCGTTTTGTTCCGCGTAAGAAATTAATTAATGTCACGGATGATGTTTATCTCCCTTTATCTTTTCGCCGTAGGTTGCGTAAACTCTCCCGTCGATTCCATTTGCAAAACGACATTTCCGTTCTGCCCTTGATTCCCCGTATTTTTGAGCAGGCCAAGAGGCTAACCGAAGAAAAACGGCTAGCAGAAGAGGTCAAATATGTCGAAAACCGTTCGTTAAATGTAGCAAAACTTTTTTAACGCGCAATAAGAACCCATAGTAAAAGATGGCATCCCGTACTACTGGACTCCGTTGGCAATCCTGTAGTTGATGACAAATTTATGGCTGATAATATTAACGTTTTCTTGTCCAGAACATTTATTGAAAATTCGACCGCTCCCCCTCCGCCCGGACCGGTGCCATCCTCGAGACCATAATTTTTACCCTCTGGGACGTAACCGTAGCCATTCGACGTTTTCGTCAATCTTTTAGTCCTGAACCAGATGGCGTACCGATCAGTATTATAAAGGCGGGTGCTAATGATATTTTACCGTCACTTCTATGTAAGATATTTAATCTAGCTCTTGAAAGTGAAACCTTTCCCAGTGTATGGAAGGAATCGCACATTCTACCTATCCCAAACACGGCCAATCTACGTCATTTGCCGATTTTTGGCCAATTAACCCACTGTCCGCAGCTTCGAAATCCTGGAGACCTTGATCGAAGATAAGATGATGCATCATTTAACTGAGAATAAGCTATTGAGTGCAGCCCAGCATGGGTTCCTCAAAACAAGGTCTTGTGACACATGTCAGCTCTCTTTCTTTGATCATGTTCTACAATCTAGGGATAATGGCTTTGCACTTTACATAGTCTATTTCGATTTCACCAAGGCCTTCAATCGTGTTGACCATGCCCTCCTTCTCCTGAAACTCTCCTCTTTCGGTATATGTGGTAAACTTCTGAGCTTGGTATGTTCTTACCTGAGCTCTCGTACACAACTTGTTAAGATCTGCAATGCTATCTCAAACTCGATACGTGTGAGGAGTGGAGTTATTCAGGGAAGTGTGCTAGGCCCACTTTTATTTTGTCTTTTTGTCAATGATGTGTTAGGTTTATTTCGAAATGGTAGGCCCTTTATGTATGCCGACGATTTAAAAGTTGCTTATCGATACAAGCCGGCAGATCGCGCCACCGTGCTTGATCTATTAAAAAATGATCTCGAGGCCTTTGCCCAGTGGTGCTGCACATGGCGCCTTTCCCTTTCTTGGCACAAATGTTCCGTTATGGTTGTCGGTGACAACCATCAGCCTCATCTAAGCATAGATGGCCACGATATAAATAAATAAATAGAATAATTGTATATTTAAGGCCCAGAGGGCCCCATCATTACAAACTTAGTACCATGGTTTAAATAAATACAAAGTGGATAATTGCTGCACTATGTGAGCATCCATATGAACAGCAGAAATGAGTAGTATGGTAAACATATCCGATTAAAAACGATTTGCCATTTTTAAAACAAAAGTCAACAATTTTTGGCATATATGGTGAACTGGAAAAGAAGCAGTTAAAAAAACTCCTAGGGTTAGATCGGAGGCGGAGTTCGGCGAGCCGCCAATTTTAAAAAATAGGAGAAAAAACTGCTTCACTAAAAAAATAATAGCTAAATGCAATGGGATAGTATTGTGATGTTGCTGAGGACGTATGAGGGTTCGGAACGCTCCTTGTCGGGTGAGAGATAATATAGCAGTCAGAGCTGCTGTTTATAAACACCAGTGGAGGTGAGAAAGGACGAACACATCGTAGACAACATATTCGAAACGAAGAGAGGACAGTAGAGGTCGCGAGATCATCATCCAGATGCGACATTGCTGACTGCATAGTCCATCACCAAAGAGGCGAAACCATCAAAACCCGCCTCGATCATCAACAGAACCTGGAGACTATCGTCAGGGTTGCAAATTCGGAGGAAAGTATCAAGGTTGTCTGGAGTTGGCAATGCTAGTTTAAAAGGAGGGAAAGAAAAAGTGAATGTACCTGGAGTTGTTAAGGACCTGGGCATATCATATTCCAACGGTCTCAATCTTTCAGAGCATTGTGCCCTGATTGTCTCCAAAGCACGCAGAACTGCCGGGTTTATCCTCCGAAATTTAAAAATATTGATACTAGACTCCGCCTTTATAAAATGTACGTTAGACCTGGCCTGGAATACTGCTCGTTTCTATTTAGCCTTCTGCGCACTAGCGAACGGAAGAAAATAGAATCGGTCCAGCACTTCTTCACGAAAAGAATTTTATCGTTGGAGCACCGTAATCTGTCGTAGCAAGAACGCTATGGGCTTGTAAACATTGATCCCTTATGGTTTCGCCGAGTGCATAAGGGACTCTTTTTTGCTTTTTTAGCTTTTGAATAGTCGAACGTTTAATCCCCTTACCACTGTTAGGCAGCTTGACTATCCTCGGCGCAGCAGTCATCGCAATGTCTTTTTATTTCTTCCATTAGCTCGCACAGTTAAGTATCGACGGTTCTTTTCTGTAAACGCCATGGCCATGTGGAATAAACTTCCCCATAATAGAAAAGTCCAGCGGAGTTAATCTTTGTTTAAGATAACTATAACTAGTTTTTTGCATTCAGAACAGTTTCCAAGAATTCTGGGCACCGACACGGTAGAATCTGTTTTCCTGTTCGACGGAGTGAGCGGCATCTGAACTCGATCCCAGGTGTTACCTAGAGGGATACGGCACCGGCTCTGCAGCCTGCACCCGTTAACTTCTTCGGCAGACAGTGAGCAACCGTACAAGGATGCTTTCTTGCCTGGGGCAGAATCCCGGTTCCTAGCAAAGACAGAGAGAGTGCATACAGACGGCAATTGTGTTAGCCCTTCCCTGATATGAATTGCTATCATCCTTACAGGTGGCTGTTTTTTCTCCTGAATAACATAAAGATAGGAAAAACACCTATAATTATATATATTCAGGAGATTTTTTTACTGCCAGCCTCTTCCCACTGAATATTTCATCGGACAATGCCTGTAAACCGGCATTAAATACAACTATTATTATTAGCTATTTTCAAAACAAAATTACGCAAACATTTAACTTCGGAAGATATAAAACCCTATTGTCTGTTTCCTTCCCAAGCTCGCAAATTTTGGATTTTGAAAAGGGTCCTCTTGGTATTTGAGGCAGCTCCCTTGATATTATATTGGTCTCTAAAAATATTTCCATCATCCTCCGCAGAGTCAATCTTTGCATTCACTTTTTCGTCTCCTTCTTTTAAACTAGTATCAACAACTCTTGACAACCTTGATAATTTCCTCCGATTTTGCAACCCCTGACGACGGTCTCCAGGTTCAGTTGATGATCGAGGCGGGTTCTCATGGTTTCGCCTCTTTGATGGTGGACTTTACAGTCAGCAAGGTCGCATCTCGATTATGATCTCATGACTTCTACTGTCCCCTCTTCGTTTTGCTCCTGGTGTCCTCGATGAGATCCTCCTCTCTCACCTCCACTGGTGGTTACAAACAGTAGCTCTGACTGCTATATTATCTCTCACACGACAAGGAGCGTTCCGAACCCTCATACGCTGTCAGCAACATCACAATACTATCCCATCGCATCTAGCTATTAATTTTTAAGTGAAGCAGTTTTTTTCCTATTTTTTCTCAATTGGCGGCTCGCCGAACTCCGCCTCCGATATAACCGTAGGAGTTTTTTTACTGCTTTTTTTTCTAGTTCACCGTATATTTCAAAGATTTTTGACTAGTGTTTTAAAAATTGCAAATCGTTCTGAATTGGATATGCCTACCATACTACACATTTATGCTGTTCATATGGATGCTCACATAGTGCAGCAATTATCCACATTGTATTTATTTATACCGTGATACTAAATTTGAAATGACGGGGCTCTCTGGGCCTTAAATATACAATTTATTATTAATTTATTATGAATAATTTACAATAGTTCACTTAAAGAGGCTAAAATTGCAGCTAATTTCCTACGGTAAATAGAAAACGACAAGTTGGGCACATATTTAAACCGCGCTTGCTCAAAGTACAAATAGTTTATCCAATTGATTATTGGGACCAGCACAAATAATATGGGGCAGTAAAAATAATTTTTTAAACTTACAATTTATGGAAAGTTCACTGTTACGTCCAAGAAATATGATAGAAATCAAAGCTTCACTTATCTTTAAAAATCGGTCCGCGCGCGTTTTACCTTGACCCTTTCCCGTCAAATTAGTAACTCCTGTTGGAAAACGCGAAACTTACACATTTTTAAAATGTGTCCTGGATGTTACTCTGGTTAAAGATAGATATTCGTCAGCAACGGATTCTTCAAAAGGCCAATGGTTTCAACAATAAATGCCGTAAGTGGATCAGTATGGTTTAACAAAAAACGAACGTTTAAGAGTTTTGTCCATGAATAAAAAAATACTCAATCGAATTTGAACGGTTTTTTCAGGTTGTTTTTTTTAATTGCACGCAGAACAGTCGCTTAAGAAAACAGCATCTTCGTGATTGCACCTGAACTGTGTGATATTTGACAAGCTCACTGATTACGATGTGGGCATACTCATTGGAAATGATATCATAGAAGCTCGTTGAGTACTTGACCAATGTCCGGGGGACAAAGGGGAACGGTTCACCAATAACACATGGCAGGACTGGAGCCTGCTTGGATATTTACGAAAAAATAGGTGAGAGACAACATTAATAAGTTATGCGAATCAGATTTCTTGGACACTTCGGCAAAGGCTGTGATTCACTCTTTGGAGGATGAAGAGGCACTGGCTATGGTGGGATCCTCCGTTGATCACAGAAAGAGCATTACCCACTGCCACTCCATTGGCGAAACTGTACGCTGAATTTACCGGACAAGTGTCGGTTGGTGCATAAACAGCAAGTCCATATCAAGAATAAATAGGGGAAGGAGCCAGAATTACGAGCAGCCATTCTGTTCATATAAGGAATATAGATACATCGACTGAGTTGACGGCAAGGTAACGCTTCCAGTTCTGATATTCCGGTACTTAACTGAAAACCCTATCGTCAATCTCTGGAAAACAGAAACAAGCTGTGTTGTATTTCAATAAGCTGTAGTGTCCGACCGTTTCTCTAAGTGACCATATACTACAAGGACCCAGTCTAAACGCAAAGTTAGTATGGTCGCGTTGGGTTTCCAATTTGAGCGAAGTGCAAAGGCAGAGAATAAAGAATAAACGTTTTTCGCGTGTGCAAATGCACTTGATTGATCAACCTTCTCTGATGTTTTGTGGTGGGAAAATGATACAGGTTGCAGGAGAGCCAGTTGAATTCCAGTGGAAATCTTGCCTACCTGGACTAAATTTTTCGCCCTTCTGCGCCAACTTTGCGTTTAAAAAAGAGCTGCTGAAGGTTTTGGTTCCTAACTGGGTAATGTCAAAATCAATGCGCGTAGTTAGTTTTTGAAAGCTAAGTGAAAATTGTAATTTGTTCCGGATTTCCTCATCATCTGCTCAAATTATTAGCTGATTTTTCGATAAAACTTTACTTTTTCAACCCTATATCACCTGTATATACCAGTGTTAGTCTTCTACTTCAACACTGCCTCGATCGATCTTAGATTCATGCTATAATCCGCAACTACTTAGGCGCGCGTTTCGAATTTAGGTTCAAATTTCTGACCTCTAAGGAATTTATTTTCTTCAAGAATTGTGGCCTACTCTCCATTCG
>WEDG01010058.1:0-18627 GCA_017591395.1 Schistocephalus solidus | reverse complement strand
ACGACCGTTCGAGCCTCGAATCGTATTTCATTGCAATTAGGGTATCTCATTCTAAAATGCTACTGCAGTATTAGCCTACTCTACCCATTACCTTATTCTCCTTAACAGTTTTTTTATCCTATTCTCTATTCAAAACTGGAGGCCTATTGAACTCTGACTCCATTTTCATAGTAGGAGTTTTATTTTACTGCCTATTTTCTATTTTACAATTAATTTCTAAACATCGTTAGCTGTTGCCTTAACAGGACAAGTTCTGCCTACATTATTAAATATTTCTAATTTTTATCTGCAGACATTGTCAAAATTGTATTTTGTTACTAATGTTTGTTTCGACAGTGTCTTCCCTGTGCTAAATAGATATAAATTCTAAAAAGATGCTCATTTGCTGAAAAACCATCGTTCATAGAATCAAGATTATATCATTGAACACATTTTGCGCTACACTAACACATACCGATGACTGAACACTTTTCTGAATTACTGCTGCAAAAATTCCATGGCACTGCTTCATCGGGTGTGAGTACGGGGCCCAGGGTTGAAAGCCGTTTTCCCTAAATGAAATAACTTAAAGTGACTTTCCATGCTTATAGTGCTGTCGATAATTAACTCGGTTTAATTGCATAATATAACCACGAAACTGTTTAAGACGGCTTATATAAAAAGAAAGCCAAATCCTCGGGGCAAGCATCAAGCTCCGGAGTATGAAAGTTAATGGAAAGATGTTTTAAGAACTAACTTTATGGCAAGGTAAATAAGAACGATTTAAACGATTAAAAAAAGATTTATAATTTTAAGCGAGCCCGCTCTGAATACCAGGAGATCCTGGCAGGAATAAAATGGGTTTCAGGGAAATGAGAGCATGTCAACTTTGAGTCAGATAAAACATTGGTTTTAGTGCACTGCTATTTTGCCAGATAAAGTGGTTCTCGCGATCCACAGTAGGCAAGTTATAAATAGAAATTGTTGCTTTCTTACTTGGTCGGTTTGCGTATTGCTGCTGCCCTCCTCATATCAGTAATTTACATCGAGCTTGAAATCTTCAAACTCTGAACACTGTATAATTTATATTTTCGTGTTTTATATCACGTGCCGGTATGTAAACCCCTTGATAACAAATGCCAGCATTGTGCTGGGATATTCTAAGCATTTATTCCAGAAAAATTCCCTCAAACTAATAAGGCGATACTCGCATGGTAGCATGATTCCAGGAGCCTTTAGTCAGGGTTCTGACCGCATCTACTCTATGATCACAGACACTTAACAATATACTGTCGCTGTAGGAGTTAATGCCTCCAACTGCCTAGATCCGCTACTGCGAACACTTTACTCGTGAATAGGTACAATAAGTAACATTATTGCAGCTATTTAGATCAGGCATAATCACGGCTGTACCAAGTATAATTAAGACCGCTGTGGCAAAGTCAGCAAAACATATGACTGTCGCCACTTTGTATTCATGGCAGAGCTCAGTAATGTGTGTATATGGTCGACTGGAATAGTTTTTTTTAAGTTGCGTCCTTGACTCGGGCATAATATTAACTCGCCTGTGAATGACAATGGTAAGGCCATCTGCAGTAACATCTATTAGGTGATTTTGCCTTGGAAGGCGGTTCATATAAAAATGCGTGGGCTGGAGGGGACAAAAGTGCTGTAGAGGACAGCGCAAGCACAATTAGTAATCAAAGTTAATAATGGGCTCAAAGTGCTCCCACCAGTGCTCGACTTTGATTAAGCTGTAAGCAATAAGGCGGCCGCGCACATTTGGTGCAGAAGATTTGTTACTATCTTGGTGTTTAATTCGGTAGGATTTAATGTCACCGATGTTTGAGGTCTGCTTCGTGGACATCGTCATTTGAGCTTGATTTTCCTATTATCTCTATCGTGCTTTGTCATCATTTTCAGGAGTTCGTTCAAGGAATCTTTGCAAGACCTGGCTTAAGCCGTCCGGTTAGACAAGGTTCTTCGGTTGATCTAGTCAGATGTGCCGTTCTTTTAATCAAAGAAGTTTCTCAGTTGTTGCATATGTGATGCCTTCAATGATGACCCATTGTTACCATCTCCTTCTTGCGTCGTAAAACGAGGTCGGGTTTTCATGCTCGGTTTTCTTAGTCTGTAGTAGTCTTATGCCGTCAAGAATCTTGCATGTGACAATTTGGGTGTGAACTAGAGGCAGACCTTCGAGTGTATGTGAACGAAAACATATACCGCCTTATGGGTCTTGCCGTTTTCAGTGAGACGCTTCTATCTGCTATCGTAAATGCAACTATGGAGCCTTGAACCGAAACAATGTATTCCACCAAATCGATCGTCGTTTGAATGTGACGTCCTTAGATATATGACGATTCTGGAAGTACGTGTTGATGACAAATAGTCAGGTCTGGTCAGCAGAGCTCAGTTTTCTCTCACCATTTCCGCATTGAGAGCCGAACCCAAAACAGTCAAAAACTGACTGAAGAGTCACTGGATCCAATCCGGCCATCCAAGTTCCCGACAAACGTCAGCAGACCACGATAAGAAAGCCTTTCAACTGGCTGTTGCAACTGTTGGTAGAGGTTTTTGATATTCTGCTGATTGGCAGTTGATATTGCTGCTTGCGTGACGACGGAACTGTTCGCAAAGTGACCATTCAATCGCACGTAAACCATTCGGTTAGTTACTGGTTCCAATGCAAGTAGTGCGCAGTTCGCTTGTTTTGTGAGGTCGATAGGCACACCCTGTTTGCAAGAAGGGTCATTTGGCCCGCAGTGATGTAGGCTGAAGTAGAGATTGCCTCCTTGAATCTTTATTTTCACAGTGCCTTAGTCGGCTATTCGCACCTCGGATAGGCAACAGGCATCCACATCGTCTAAATAAGACTGCGCACCGTCTAACCTTGGATACTATAATTGATCCAGGAGCCTTGGTGCACTCCATCATCCAATACCAGGAGTCCTTTCCCGATCGAGTAATCCAGCTCGCGTGCTATTCACGCGGCCAGGCTTACATAGCGTGTCGGTTATCACGGCCGCAGTAGTATGACTCCTAGAAATTCAGAACACAAGTGAAATCCCAACAGCTGTTCGGCTTGTTTTTTAAGGCTGTTTCCTCGGGCGCTTTGGCTCAAGAAGGTAGCAATGGCAAGAAAACTTCTTTTAATGGCGGTTCACGGTCGCCATGGCGCAGTGCCGTCATCGGGCTTTGTTGTATTTTATAAGGCATTCGGCGTGTCATACCTCAGCTCTCCGCGGCCTGATATCATTATTGCTGCTGGTCTGCGACCGCTTATTAGCCAGACCCGAGGGCCCGTCTGTTTCGTAGCTTACCTCCGCCGAGGGCCGTTCTACTATTCGCCGTCTGTGTACGTGCCACGTGAGCAGTAGCAAAGCCAGCGGGTTACCCGTTTTCGCGATCGCCATATTACAGTACTGCCATCGTGTGTGGCAGTCATCTGGTCATAAACTAGACCTGGTTGCCTTTTGTCCTATTGTTTCGCAACTGTTTTCCGTCAAACCCAAGAGACTTTGTCTTTCTCAGCAAACCTTCGCTGAACGCTGCTTCAATATCCGCCATCCACAAAGACTGCGTAGTCTGCAGCTAGGACTCTTTGTGCCCTTCCGTTTTTCTCCAGACTCACTTAAGATTTTAGCCACACTGTTTTCGCCTTACTGCTCAAGAGTCTTTTAAGACAGTCAATGAATGCCTTTTTCATCTGAATTTCCGCTCATGGCATTTTTTCTATTGCAGCGATTTCCTGCTAATAAAATGGAACGTTTCAAGGCGCCCCCAGAAGCTATCGACCTCCATTACTTTTTGAAACCTCGCAATGTATCATATTCTCATTCTAACCTCTTTTAGATATCGAGTGCTCCAAAAGAGCTCCCTTCCATGTGTAATTGATGGAAATCTATGTTTAACCACCTCTTTTATAGATTGCTGCCTTGGTGTAAATCCAGCAGCAGACGGATCAGCGTATTTTGAGTACGGAAATATTAAAATACTGGGCAGCGTCAGTGGACCGACTGAAGTGGGCATTTCTCCTATGTATGATTTTGCTTATTCGTAGATGAAACAAGAAGGCCAGCTAACGACATCCTTTAAGTTCGCTCCTTTCGCCTCTCAGATCAGGAAAGATGGTGTTCGGGATTCAGAGGAAAAGCGATTAAGTCAACTCCTTCTTAGTGCGCTGGAGCCGTCAATTGCGCTGGTTAGTGCTATGCATTTTTTATCTTTATCTGCGTTTTAAGCAATAAAGTTAGTTATTTCGTCCCGTTCAATAGCTTTCCATTGAAGTGAAATTGCATATGTTCTGTGTACACATTCTTACTACACCTGGTCTCCAGATTATGGTTTTTCCGTCAGAACTACCGCTTAGTAAGACCCCGACCTTCGCTCTCCCATAAAGTGTTACTGATTGACTGTGTCGCTGGCAAATTCCTTGGCTCCTGGTCTCAGACACGGGCTCACACTTCTGTGATTAGTTGAGTATGCCGAATGCACTAAATCAGATTTATTTGCTGAATCGTGTCTGAATGAAATTATTCTGTCCAGCAATTATTCGGTTATACAGTTGTGAAAATCCTAGTTTGTTTCCAGATATTATCTATCAGGAATACGAAAATATTACACCGGGATAAAATTTCATTAAAAAATTACCATTGGTCTGTCTGCAGCCCTCCCTAAGATTTCCCCATCATCGCGATAACTTTTATAATTTTCTTAAGGGATCCCATTTGCCTAAATTGCCGCGCTTTGTGTGTTTAAACGTCTAAGTTGCATTACTAAAAAGCATTTAAGGTCTAAAGCTACTCCTGGCTGTAGGCACTTCTATAGAAATTTCATCATCTCTATGGTAAAAAGTTTAACCGTTTGCCGTGCTTCTGTTAACATGGCTCATTGGGCATTTTCCTGCTTCTCTTTCCTTTCAAAACAATCCTTCATTTTTTAAAAATCTCACACAGCATTTCTACTTCATTGAAATTTTCCCAGCATACATTCCCCCGTGGTAAATACCAGATAAGTGTACTGGTATTGGATGATGGAGGCGTTTCCAGTTGTCAGGCCCCATCTGCTTGCCTATCTGCCGGCATAACCTGTGCCAGCCTAGCTTTGGTTCATGCCGGTGTTGAGATGTACGACATGGTCGTGGCCTTGTCTTCCACTTCTTTGGAGACCGACTCTTCCTGCAACATCGCCTCCTTCTCCATCGCTGTCATGCCCCAGCTGGCCCAAATCACAATGGTCAATTCCACAGGCCTTGCTCATGGTCCTACCCTTACCTCCTCTCTCAGAGCCATCCTGCAGGGAGTTTTGGAGAAAGCCAAGCACATGCACGCACTTATTCTCTCCTTTTTATCGTCATCACTGGAAGAGGATAAAGGTTCACCCGAGTGATACAAATGAGCAATATTTCATCGCCTATAAACTAAGACTTTTTTTCCTTAAATAACTGCGGGACGCCGAGTCTAATAATCAGGTCATCAGACTGTGTCTCGTCTGTTGAGCACGACAGCCCCCTATGTATAAACTTTGTCGCATCGTGGGTCAGTGTGTATGGGCGATTCGGGTATAGTGCCTGGGTCACGGAGACAACCGGTTGTGACCGCTAATAGACCCAAGAGCCCAGTAAAAGACATCACGCTGTCTGAAACATCAGCCATTTTATTCATCATACTAACGGTAATGAGAAGGACAAGCGTGAGACCTGTTACTTTTGTGAATACGGTTCCGAGTAGAGTTACCTCTGAGGGGTGCCGGGTCTCAGGAAGCGCAGGGCTTTCCTTCTATCATAGGTTTAAGTTAGAGCCTGAAAACTCCTCCAAGTGGAAACTGAATATGTCCTCGCTTTCGTCAACAATGAGATGGGACTATCGTCTGTACATAGCAGCGATTGTGAGTTCTCAGCTCGCAAGTCGGTAAGGCTGAATCACTAAGGAATACTAATGTAGCAGGGAATGGCTACACGAGGGTAGAGCTACTCTTGTCCGAAGCCAGTCAGTGAGATTCAATTCATTGACTAGCTGCATTTGGTTTGACGAGTTTTAGTCAGTTACTTGATCGTTACAATTTAGGGCTTTGATTCCGGTAGGGGATGACAAAGATAGGAAGGGTAGACGGTAAGACACATCTGTAGGAACTTTCGGTACAGCGGTTCCCACCGATCTCCACATAACGAGGGACAACACGTAGCTAATTGTGTAAAGTTTTTGGAGTAACCGATGCATTTCAAAGTCTCGAGATGGTACTCAGGGATAGGCATTCGTTGAGAAACCAGGAAAATTGGCTATATGAAATGGAGAATGCGCAGGCGAGTGTTGGAACTGTCATCGAGCAGAGAATCTCTTGCGAGATGGAGGGTAGTGCCTGTAACCGGTTTAGCAGCGAATTCTGGAGTCCGAACTGCAGGGTCAACCGACAAATTTTGGGATATACTGAGCCGCATAGGATGTTGCTAAAAAATCAGTGAAATCTAACGACAAGCCATTTGGCAGTCGAGTGGCAAAATGTTATCCTAAAGCACAAATTTCATCAGAACCTTGGGCCACGTATCGATATCCGAGGTTAAAAAACGTTTGCGAACATCCTGCTTCTATCGCCGCAGAACGCGATTGAAAAAAACTTGCTTACTTCGAATTGTATACTTTTTGTTCCATTTACCCGTGATTTGGTAATAGGATCGCCCTCATTCCCAGAAATATTAACAGTTCTCTCGCGAACTTTCGTCCGATCCCTTTTTTATCTGAACTGCTGGTTGAGCAGTCCGCAAATCAATTTATTCCCCCAATTGGATCCGACTTCTCGAATTTGCGTTAAGAGCAAAGTGTAGAAATTGTGGACGCTGTTTGTCTACTTGGCTACTTTGAATTCCCCTTACAGAAAGCATTGCGAGACTGGGTTTGGTTTTCAGGCGAGCTTTAGTTCCAAACTCCCGCTTCTGCTCGTTTTCGCAATAAACCGAAGGGCTGATCGGAAACACACCTACCACGCGCAAAATTTGGTGGGCAGGAGCATACCAGCCGATGATTACCCTAGACTGACAAAAACCACGAATGACAACGTTCCCGTCCTCAAAATCGTCTCATATATTTCGGTCAAAGGAAGCGTGAACTCTGTAGTTTTGTGATTTAGTTTTTCTGTTTAGTTTTAAGGCAGGATAATCTACAGCGTTGATCACCAAACTTTTTGAATTAAGAATTTATATTTGGTTAGCGCCAGAAAGGCCCTGTCGAAACAACCGATTCGACTATCTCGTTTACCATAAACACATATTTTAAGCTTTCGTATCTTGATACTAGTTGGGGTCCGTAAATCAGCATTTGCAGATGTCTCACCCCTAGGATCACGTGACAACGTTCGACAATTAAATCAAAAACTATTCTACATGAGATGACGGAGATGGTAAGCTTTGTCGAAAAACTAACCGCGGGGCAAACACTTGCGAAGTTGTGGGCAAAAAGGGATACAAGTGATTGGGAGATAGGTGTTTTCGCGTTAGCGATCCAACTATTCGATCACTTAACTGTCGCCCATTAATGGGACTTGCTACAAACGAACCAACGCCGAACATGCGTCCAAACCGAAATTCGGGTGACTGAGTCTCTTCTCTTCGAGGTAACAATCAAGGGCTTGGAAGTCATCTTCCCATCGTACCATATGATAGCCTCCATAGATCCAGGTCCGGGCTAACGATGGCGATGAGCGCAATTATATCCTCAGGACGACCTGTATGTGAACTATATTGTGGCCGAGGCTACTTGTCCAGCATCGGCTTCTTGCCTCCCCTACCCCTCACATTTAAGTGACAGGGTCAAGACGACTACAGGTGGATTAGGATGCAGCAGCTAAGTTGACGAGAAACCGCTAAAGCGTGTTAAGAACGGACTGCACCCGTACAGAACGATTAGAGGTGAGTTACAGTTCACCTGGTAACAATCCTCCGCTTACACATGCTATCACATGACTGGTCCCTTCCCGCTGACAAAAGCAACAAAACATGATTTGGTGAGGAAATGCTCCGTATGTCAAATAGTGGAATTAGCGTTCGAGCATGGGTGAACTGCGCGCCGACATTGGAACCAAGTTTAAAGCCGCAGGGACACCGAAAGTGGATCGTTTAGGAAGTTCGAACTACCAGTAACCCCTTATGTTTATATTGGGGTCCAGAAAAGAGTTACTGTATACGCTGAATATAACGCCGCCAGCCGAAGTGTGTATCCCATCCCGGTAAACTGACTTAGAAGCAGATGAACCACCGACTGCGCAAACGGACCCAGAGGTGTAAAATACCGCAATGGTAAGATCGACCCGGGTCCGAAAACCTGTCCAACATTTACAGAACGAAAACCATTCGAACATTTAGTAAATATCCGTTATTACCTTTACTGTTTCCTCCACCTTGCCGATGTTGTGCGCTTGACGGTGACGGGATGCAGTGTATGCTGTCCATACTGTTTAGACATCACGCCACATGCATGCGACAAGCGAAAGGTTAAGGTCACGGACGCTTGTTCAGAACTTCGCGCTGAATGGCCATCCTTCTCTGTTTTGTATCGACTTCCGCTTCACACATGCCTCCTTGGAGCCACAAATAAGCGGGGTATCAGTTGGACTCAGTAGATAAGGCCTAATTCGAGAATTTAGGCGTAAGATGCACCCATCAATCCATCAGCACGCCTAATATTCACTGATTACGTTCAATAACGAGCACTGAGAAAAAAAAATGTTCGCAGAGATGGCCATGGCATTTGTGCTCGACAGCCCGCTGGACCACTTCATGTTCCCTACCAGAGACATGTTTAGTGGCTGACAGCTGGCCGTGTGGTCTGACATCGAAAGCAAAGGCTTTACCATTGGTTTGGGAGACCACCTAGTTTTCCAGTTTAACTAAATATGGATGCTGGTGGTTAGGCGCTCTCCAATCGGTTACGGGACTCACTTGTCCCGTCCTGCCTTGGGGCTCTGTCTCTCTCTCTCTCGAGCCGCGCCAGCAGTTGTAGTATAGGCCGTATAACACAATCGAACAAAAACCGAGATTGGAATGGCCATGTCTGGCTGATGGCAGCTAACAAGTCAAACATTATCATTTCGGTCTCTCTGGTCTTCGCCGTTAATGTTCTACTAACTAAATCTGGAAGGTCGATTTGAAGTCGACAATAGGCCTGAATATTAGCTTAGTCATTAAAAATGCTGACATTATTCTGTGTACCCCGATCATTTGTCGGCACTCGACAACTCTCAGGTCACAACGCTATCAAGGGATCTCGGGGCCCTTACGTAGCCGGCGTTGTGCCAGTTCCCAAGAACCGGTGCATTGGCACCACGGTCTCTTGTTTCAGCGACTGTCTGCAGGTTCTATCTTCCGAAAGATCGATCTCACTAAACCAGGTTCGATATCACAAATACCTGCATATTTAAGACAAGAAGCTACCAGGGAGCTGAATTTTAGATGAGTTATGATTTTTCTTGGTTTAGAAAACATTCCTATTTACTCTGAGAATTCATCAAAAACATGCTCGCAGAAAAGTAATATATTTTACCTCAGACATAGTTTAGGGTTGATAAGCTGAATAAATGACATAAAGAGTTGCCAGCAGCCCATTCCGAGTTCTCGGACCAGGAACAGTCTTAAGACGATAATGCCTTTGGTATTTAAGACGGCGACACCCGCCTGGGGTCGTGTACACACCCTGCCTTTGATGCCCTGCTCCGCAAAGTTATAAAAGCAGAGATCTTATATCAGCATTAGAAAACGCACGGTTGGGCGTTTCCCCAGTTGCTTTGAATATAACTAGGAGGAATTGTCACAACTGCTAAACATCACATCCCTCACTATAAGAGCCCATGAGTCGTTCAAAGCTTTCAAGGATTAAGTTAATAAAACAGTAGAAACTACTGCTTTCATGATGGTTCGATTTCACGCTTATCAACAATGAAACCAGCCTTTGTCGTCGTAATGACGCAATGTCGTATGACACCCCACGCTTTACACATAATCAAAAATGGGGCCGTTTGAACATGAACTGTGAATTATGTGTTCAAGAAAAGACCGCTGTGGTAAATACTGATATAGAGACCCAGAATCTTGGATAAATTATAAAACGCAGTTTAAACCCTCGTCGAGGCTATACCGCAGATTAAATCTGTAACGTAACGCATTGAGCAAAGGATATATAGGGACATCGTTACAGTAATTAAATTACTGAGAACATAATAACTCATTGTATGGGGGGTTATGTTTTAGCCCTGCTTAGATCTGGTGGAAAACATTGCGATTTGTTCATGTGTTAAGCCCGTTGAAACCATGATGTAGTAAGAGTGGTAAGAATCCTTATAAATTATATATTTACACACTTAGTTCCATGACGCGTCGGGTTTTACGTCATACTCAGTCCAGCTTCCACCGACGGTGCCGGCGACCGGAGTATATCCAGCGGTCACGTCCAACTCCGGCATTCCAGCGACTGGCAAGGCTTCAGCTCCCCAGTCCGCAGCCTCGCCCTCGGCAGCTTAAAAAATTAGAAAAATTGTATGAGGAAGACGTGTCAGGAGCCAGAACATGGTTCAGCACTGACATCACAGTAATGCAGAATTATGGCGGGACTTAGATAACTTACCAGCATCCACTGGAACATTTTCAAAGCCAGCATCTTGAGCTTCATCCTCTTCAGCATGAGCCTCTTCAGTGTGCTCGCGCATTAAGAAGAGGTCCATCATGACAGACCACGGTTGAGTGCGCAGATCTTCACCGCGCATTCGGCGAACCTCGCGTGCGAGCATCCACCACATAAGAGCGACTGAGAATTTCTTTAAAAAGAAATAGAGCCTAACAATAGTTGCTTACGTCATTATTGCAGGGAATCGCGATGTCGACAAATTGAAGAGGTGCGTCTGTGTTGCAGAAGGCAATAACAGGAATATTCACGGCACTGGCTTCCCGAAGGGGCTGGTGATCGGCCTTAGGGTCACTGACTATTAAAAGCCTTGGTTCCCGGAATCCGCTCTGGATTTGGTTGGTAAATGCCCCGGGGGTGAAACGACCAGCAACAGCAGTGGTACCCGTATAGTGAGCAAACTTCAAGGTGGCCCGCTGAGAAGTTTCCTGGGCGCCAATAGCACATACATCGCCAGGATTCTCAATTGCAACGATGGCGCGGGCAGCCAGCAGTAGTTTCTCCCAGGTCTTGTTAAGACGGATAATATGGTTGCCTTCGCGAGTTCGCTCGTAAACATACTGACTCATTTGGTAGTTCATATTTGTACTACCCATATGCACACGAGCCGCAACCATCAACTTGATGTCATCCTCCTTCAGTTCTAAAGCCGTAGAGCTGCCAGACATCACTGCGCAGACGCCAAAGACAAAACACGAGCAGATCTTTAAAAAGTGCCGGCGCCTACATTATGATCATTATAACAAATAATAGTTCACCTCGTGACGTTCGCACGCGTTTCAATGTTCAATTCCTTCATGTATTTGGCTTAATCATTCAAAGCTGCTGATATTTTCGTATATATTTAAGGTTATTAAGTCCAACCTCAGCAGATGTCTGGTTGCCCAGGCGATATATAATAGCAAGGACCATGTTCAAAGACGGGAGACCGTGCACAAGAAATGGGGACCGTAAGGCAAATGCAGAACAAATGCATCACACACGCATAATTAAACAGTAAAAATGCAAAAGTAACTGCTAAGAGGCCACAATAATTGACACGGTTCAGTTCATTGAATCGATTGTTCTAAAAGAGCTACTGAAGCTAAAGGAATCGATATAGCCAGGTCCACATGAGGCAGTGGCGCGGGTGTTAAAGGAGCGCACATATGAATTGGCATATGTGATGGATTCGCAAGTGATTGATCAGGCATAATTGTTAGCAATTAGGACAGGATGGGTTGGGGTACATAGCGTCCATTACGGTCGTGAGGCTTCTGGTGAAAACCACCGTGGTGAATGAGGAGGGAATAGTGCTGGATATATGAGGGCTTTTCGATATGCCGGGTGTGTTTTGCGTGTCCATATTGTGGTGAGTTCCACTTTCGTGGATGAATATATGACCGACTAGGCCCATGCGGTGACTGAATGTGTGGTGACGGATAGAAAAGTTTAGGTGGAGGTGACGAGTGTAGGTCGGGGCTCCTGGCGCTGGTGCGTCCGTGCAAGTACGATGGAATCCCAAGCAGTAGACGTGGCCGATGCGTGTTATGGATGTCTGAACATAGGTTGGCGTCGAGTCCCTGTTGTAGGTTTTAGGGGCGGTGATGATTGAATGGGCGTCGGAAGTTCACACACCGATAATGGGAACGCGAGATGAGGTAGTGGTAGTTTTTCACACGGACGTTGTGGTGAGGATGACGATGGTGTTGTTGATCTGCGGCTTCGGGGTCCCGGTAGTGTTATCGCCGATAGTGGGGATGGTCGGTACCGTGGACATTGTGGGGGTTGGGGCAGGAGTGATATTAGGGTCACTTGCGCAACCATCAGTTTGGGTTGTCGGATTGTTGCTGCATTGCATCCGGATATGTCAGATAAGGCCTATTCATGCTGATTAATGCTCCTTGGCAGCGTTGGGCATATTGTTTGGGCCTGGACGCTAGCGTTCTTGAGCATATGTGCTTGAGAAATGTGAGATGCCCTTTTAATTTTGGCCACAGCGAACCATTTTGCTTCATAGATTGCTGTTGCAAACTTAACTGCTCTACTCCTGGCCGGTCGGTACTAGGGAAGTTTCCTCAGGTTTCCGGGTTGCTTTTCGATCCATTCAGATAGTCTTTCAAGATTTCCATGTAGCGTCATTTTTTACCTCCTTCTTGGCAAGCGCCCGTAGGATATCTGCGTGGAAGAGTCCTTATGGTAATCGCTTATCATCCCTACTCACGAGGCGTGCGCTCCGTCGCAGCTGCAGTTTCATCAGCATGACATGGATGCTGAGTATTCAGGTCCACCCTATAACTGCCATGACTGGGATTCTCTCTTGCCGTCTAAGCTTCACTATTCCATGGAGACAGCTGAGGTGGAAGCGATGTAACAACCTGGCTTGAGTGAAGTTGACGTTCCTGATCTCCGCTCCATAAAGGAGTGTTGTGAAGGCGACGGCGTTTCAAATCTCAGTTTAGAGATTAGATAGATGTCGTGACGATTCCACATGGAGGCTCGGAGCCGGCCGAAGGTCTGGCTAACTTTGGAGATTCAATGCGCCACTTCGTCGTTGATTTTTATGTTGTGTGTGAATGTGCTTCCTATAAATACGAAGTTGTATACGATTTTATTTTGCGTGCCATTGATGTCGATTCGCTGAATATTGCGTTCTGTGTCTGGTGACCGCTGGTGCATGACCACCTTTTTGGTCCGTATGGATGGTCCGTCGGAAGTTTGCGCATTCGGTGCTATTGTCCGCACAGTTCTTAATAGGGTCTTCAAAGGCAATGCCTATTACCATTAAATATCCTGAACTATACTGAATGAAATATATTTAACACTTACTGTTACGGGTGTGTTTATGAGAAAACCAGATAAAACGGATGTTAGCACGACTGATTTATAACGCAGCTGGTATTTAGAGTGAGATCGATAATTGAGTTTGGTAACACAATTGAATTCCCTGATGTTGACATTGCTGGATTCTTATAGCTATGCACTGTAAAAAACCGATATATTCAAGCCAATATTCGCACTTGTTCCATAACGGCTGAGCAAGAGCCCTTGCCTTATATATCAATTATTTATAAGGGGTATATGTATATTTTGAAGGGTTATAGGCATTGCCCTTGATGGCCCTATTAATGTTAGGTTATCATTGCATGTGTACAGTCAATATAAAATGTTGTACATTTTAAAATGTTTGAGTCAAAGCATAAGATAACTTCAAATGCGTTTTCACAGCCATAGGCGAAACATTGTGGTAGAAAAGTAGAGCCCGAAAGATTTTAAAAGGTTGGTTTTAAGAAATCATGCTGTGACAGTCGTCTTTTGTCAAATACAATGCAATCAAGCCTTCTTTTAAAATCAATAATGCTTTCAGAGGTAACCATCTCACTTGGTAACGAGTTCAAAGGTCGAACCACTCGTTGGCTGAAACAAAACTTTCTGAGGTTCAATCGCGTGCGTTCGCTATTAACCTTGTAAGGATGACCACGCAGATGAGTTGTGCTGGCAAACTCGAAGAAATCCTCCGATCTCAGGGTGGAATCATGGGCCCGGATAATCCGGAATGTCCAGAGCAGGCTACACCGTAAGTGCCTGTAGGAAAGAGGAAATAAGTCAAGCTTTTTAAGAAGCCACTTAGCCGACCAGGCACTTAGTTTGTCGATATTCGATTGTAACCCTTTTGCGTCATCAGCGCAGCTGACTTCAGTCCATATTTTAATGTTATCTGCAAACATGACAGCTTCACAATCTAGGTCATTGAGACAGTCGTTCACGTAGATTAGGAAGAGTAGGGGGCCCAAAACAGAACCCTGTGGAAAAACACTTTCTACTTTTACCCATTCTGAGCTAGAGTTTCCAACAACAACTCTCTGTACTCTGGAAGACAAGAAACTCTTGATCCAATTGAAAAGTTTTCCTTGAATTCCTACGTTCCAAATCTTCTGCAAAAAAGAAGCCCGTGTGGTACACTATCAAAGGCTTTTTGAAGTCAAAATACAACATCTGCTGCATGACCCTTATCTGTGGCCTTTGTCCATTTCTCGTGCGACTGAAGGGCACTCGTGAGACAGGAACGTCCTGGACGGAAGCCGTGTTGGGCATCGCATAGGATTTGGTTGTTTTCCAGATAGCGCATTAAATGCCTCTTGATAATACGCTCCATTATTTTGCACGCTATGCAAGTTAAACTGACAGGGCGGTAATTTTCACTGTCGAGTCGTGAACCGCCTTTATAGATCGGGGCGATGAATGCGCACTTCCATTCTTCCGGCAGTTTGCTTTCTTCAAAGGACTTTTGGAATATGATGGACAGTGGTATACACAGTTCGTTAGCAAGTTCTCTTAGGGCTAATGCAGGAATTCTATCCGGCCCAGGCGACTTGGCTGGTTTTATACGGAGTAATTCGGTTTTAACTACGGTCGGTGAAAAGTCTAGGTCTAGGTCCTCTGTTGTGGATGAGGAGGAGATGGAGGAGTAAGGTAAAGGGGGGGTACACATTGGTTGACAAACTGTTTTGAATAGCAGCAAAATTATTAGGCTCTCTAGTGAAGACGGTCTGGAAGAATTTGGAAAGAAGGGATGCTTTAACCTGGTCATCGGTCTCCAGTTTTTCCGTCTGCAGACCTAAGGGCAGTATCATCTCCTGAATTCTCTTTGTACTCCGTATGTAGCCATATAGCATTTTTGGGGTGTTCCAACGATTTTTGCAGTATTTTTAGCTAAAACTTCCTCCGCAGCTTAGTAGCCTCACATTTACAAACGTTGCGTTGTTGCTTATATTCCCGTAAGTGAGCATCGGAGCCGGTTTGTCTGTAACGCCTCCAGAAGCGATTTCTTTTTTTGAAAGAGGCCTGCAAGTTTGAGTTTATCCACTTTGGGCGGTTTGTGGTTGTTTTTTCCTGAGAGGACAGTTGAGATAAACAATCCTTTTCAATAACGAACTCAATGTCGTCCAATCTTTATTGGTTTCACCATGTAGTTCTGTTTCCCAGGATATCTCTGACAGTTGTCTTCTCATAAGTGAGTAGTCCCCCTTCCAAATGTTTCTTACCCAATTATCGGGTAAATTTGGTTTGGAAAAAAGTGCGTACTCGAAGCACAGCGTAATGTGATCACTTGAACCTAATGGCGGTCGATCCTGTATGTCTAGCACATTTTCCTCATCTCGGGTAAAAATCAGGTCAAGACAGTTTGATTGTTGTCCTTCTCTCGTCCGTGTTCCAAAGGAGACGTACTGAGAGAGAAGTTTGTCTGTTGCCCATTGTAGTAGTTTGTGGTTGAAGTTATCTGGCATTCCCGGCGCAGTCCATGTTTTCCAGTCAATATCAGGAGCGTTAAAATCCCCAACAATGAGGACAGCTTTCTTCTCGCTGGCTTTGTAGATTTCCGTTATGAGAATGAGATCCTGATCAGAAGTCTGATAAGGCGAACGGTACACAACCGATATCGTCAGTGGCCAAGAATACTTAGCAGATATAGGAATGCTTAAGACTTCTACATCGCGTAATGGAATATGTATGTCAGCCATTGCGGTCAGCTTGCGAGTGACATAAACTATGACTCCTCCTCCTCGACTTGGTCTATCTCTCCTTAAGTGCTGATATCCTCTGAGGGATATTTCGGAATCAGTTATTTTTGCAGTAAGCCACGTTTCAGTGAAAGCCATAACGGCTGGTTTTATTTCGTCAACAACGTTTCTTAGGTCATCCAGCTTGTTGAAACAGTCGCCCAAGTAATTTTCAGTAGCTAGCAGTTTTAGTTTGGCCGTCCCGGAATAACCGCAAAGCCCATCGGGGATTGTGAGATAATATTAGATACATATTTTTATCTTAGTACCCGGAAGGACATGTTCATTAGAAAAAAATAAAGGCCCAAACGTTCACAGACTCAGGCTCGTTTTAGAACATAAAACGGTCAAGGTTCCTTTTAAAGTTTGCCGGCAATGGTGACATCACAACGTCTTCAGGGAGGGCATTCCATGGTTTTACCACTCTGACAGAGAAGGAGAACTTGCGCATATCCAGTCTCGCCTGCTGGACGCGCAGTTTCAATGGGTGAACTCGGAGATGGGTCGTGGCAGCAAATTCGAAGACGTTCGAGAATGCCAGGCAACAATCAAATTCCTTCACAATGTGGAATGTCTGCAGGAGATCACCACACATTTGCCTATAACTCAAAAGGAACAGATCAAAATTGCTTAGGTGGGTTTGATATGGAAAGGAGCTTTGACTCCTAACCATTTGGTTACTCTCCTATGTACTCTTTGAAGACATTTCTGACCTTGAACTGTCCAGGGTTTCCAGGCTTGAACAGCATATTCCAAATGCACGATCACCTCGACCAAGTGGTGGTAGGCAGTATACTCGTCTACGCTGTCAAGATCTTTAGTGAAGACGAGATCCATACAACTGGCCTATTTTCCTTCACGCGCTCTCGTTGGAACAAATACATGTAGTGTGATAAGAGCTTTAAGTGCTGTCTTTAGCAGACGGTGATCTAAGGCACCCACCGATCGTTCCATCGAATGCTGGGTGCATTAAATTCACCCACGATAACTACATCAATTCGACTACCAATCTGCTTTATGTCATCCAGAAACAAGTTTCAGCGTCGGCGTCCGTCCGCAGTGGTTGGTAGAGAGTCATGGCTTCAAGGGACCCTGATCCCGGTGTCTTTAAAATCAGGCAAGTAGCCTCGATACCATTGGTAACATACATCGCAACTCCTCCACCCTGGCGGTGGGTGACGTCTCTCCTGAACAACTGGTACCCGGATAATGCTACTTAGCTATCGCTGATGTTCTGTGACATCCATGTTTCTTTGACTGCTATTATATCAGTAGACAGAACGGCTACCTGAATTCTCAGTTCGTCGAGCTTCGAATACAGTTTTTGGGCATTTATTTACAGAAATTTAAGAAGGCAACACTCGGCAGAGCCGCATTCTGTTTGTCTTGAGTTTGCCAATAATACTTTGCCGATGTCATTATGAGCATTGGCTGTTTCCAGAGCAATTTCGCGTTTCTCTTTATCACGCGTCCCTTGAAAATAATCAGGCTGTTGTCTCCAGCTGCCGTTCTCCTCTTCAATTCCATCACTAATTCGCGGCGTTTCAGACGTTCTGCTGAAGTGTCGTCCGGCTGAAAAACCTCCTTATGAGAGTTTTAGCAGGTTCTGAATCAAAAAAAGGTCAGCAGAGATCCTTTCCTTCGGAATATGGGCATTTGAAGCAGTAAACCCTGGATAACTTCGTAATTCTTCCAGCCTAGGACATTCTTTGATATACTGCCGACCCTATTTTCCTCTGAATGACCTGAGGGATTCATGAGGAAGTGACACACTTCACATGATCTTCCAGGTATAAAACTATATTCAGAGTCGTTTAAAAGCCTCTTTTCTATTCAAAAGTCGAGAATTTGGTTAAAAATATTTTTTAAAGAAGTTTTGCTAGAGCCGGGGTTTTGAGAACGCCTCGATAATTATTTACGTCCGAACGAGATCCCGACTTGAAGACAGGAAGAATAATAGATGTCTTCCACGGGTCAGGAAAGAATTCGTTTAAAAGATTAACTGATAATATATGGTTAAGCAATCGGTGGAAGCTTGACACTCTCTTGATAACCCAGTTTTGAATACCGTCAGTCACCGAAGAGTGCAAGTTTTTAGACGGATTATTAGCTTACGAATTAATTCTAAGGTGAAATCAATGGTGCTGATAACATTTAATGCGAATGGCTCAAACGTACGAACTGGTTCGGATTCCATTGTAAGATTATTTGCAAAGAAAGCACTAAAATATTCTGCCTTGTGACAGTCTTCGAGAACGAAGTTCTTCATTTAGTTATTGCGGAATTTCATATCCTCGTTTAGAGGAGGATCGACGGCATAACAGTTGAGTAACAAATTTTAAAGTGTTTGGCTCGCTGGGTGCGCAAGATTCCCTTTGTCTGTCACGTGCAAGACGAATCTTAGAGGCTAATTCAAAAATCTCTCCGAGCCTTAGATGCAC
>WEDG01010057.1:0-48471 GCA_017591395.1 Schistocephalus solidus | reverse complement strand
TTGTTTTACTTCACGTTCAGTTACGTATTGCTGCAGAAAGCAGCTGAAAATGGGTAGACGCAATCGTTGGGACAAAAACTCATTTGGCGAGACGTTTTGATTCCATCTCGAACCTATCTTCTGAGAGGCGTCAGATACGGAGAAGTCGTACACAGGGAGTTGCAGTATTGACAAGTTGTAATCGCTATGTTACTGCATTCCTATGACAAGTACCGGCTCCCCTCCTAAAACAGAGTTAAAATTCATTAACTATGATCGCGTAAGTTGGCAATTTTAAGAAGAATTGGAGGCCATATACCAATGCCTTTGTGATAGGGTAATAATTAGTATTTTTATTATGCATATCAGTGACTTGATAGTATATTTGAGTGATAGTCATATTGTGTCATCAAATACGAAAGTATGGTTTGTAGAATTACTTCGCGAAACTAAAAGTTTTGACTTAAGGAAGAACAATGCTGTAATGAAGGAACAAACGTTTGTACCTTATAATAGAAAATCAATGAAACTTTAAAATTCTAAAGGCTACAAATACGTAGGCGTAAATGGTAAGTGTGTTCACCTTTAAGTAAATTTGCACCATGTGAAGTAGTTATGCGCATTTTGGTAAGTAACATGTAAAACCTAAGCGACCAGACACGGAAAAAGCGGTAATCTACGGAGAAGTATGATTATACATACTGTACTTTCAGCCTGCATCTACTGCGTAAACCTTGTTTTAGTAAATTAGTAAAATGATGCCTTTTCCACTTATTAAGCTTATGACTAAAGTGTATAGTTATTGAAAGAAATGGGATTTCTTCTAACCAGTTTTTACCTCATATTCATTGTAGCATGAGGTCAGCTCGTTGGGTATTTTAATCGACATGGCCTGTGTGATTTCCTTTGAAGTTATGTCATATGCTAAGGCGTTGGAAGAAACATGCCCTGTTGGCCCTCTGCACGCACCGTCGTGGCCTGTCTGGAGCTAAGCTCAGGACACTCACGTGATGAATTTGTCTTTCAGAAAACATGTTAGACCAAACAATAAGGTGAATTTTATATTTAAAAAGAACACTGTTTAGATGCGCTCTGTGCTTAACTGCAATAGCATACTGACTTACATGTCAATTTTGGATACGTTGCAGAACGTTTACAGCATCATACATACTATTTTGGTGAATAGGTGGTCACTGATCGGTAACGGGACTCACACGTGCCATTCCGCTTTAGAGATATTTCTCGAGAAGGACGGCGGCCGCGCAGTGGCTAGTGTTATAGCCAGTAGAACATTAACGACAAGCATCAAAGGGACTGTAATTGTCATTTCTGGCTTACAAGCCTTCATCAGCCAGCCATAACCAACCCCAGGTATTGCGCCATCTGAGGCCCGAACCTGGGACATGTTGATCGGGAGTCCAATGCCCGACCCACTGAGTCTCACATTTAAACCGGAAAGTCTATGTGCATGTGGTTCAATGATTGGAGCGCTGGACTTCTACTCAACAGGTCACGGGTGTGAGCCACGGGTGGCGTAACAAAAATAGTCTCAGTGCACCGTTGGATGGACGGAAACACTTCGGGCGGATCTCCAGAATGTTCCTCGTTTCGGTTCAATTCAACTGGAGCTAATTTTCTAAATTATATGCATTCCTACTTATCTTAATTTTGTTTACTGTAACCACATGCTACTGCATAATTTATTTTATTTTCTAGTGTTTATTTAAAGTTTGCAAATATGTTTATTTGTCCAGTTGGCGAAAAAATTGACCTAGATTTTATCGAGAAGGACCTCTCTTGAGTCTCCGGGAGGATTTCAGCTGCAGCAAGGAAGGCCTCCTGGGAGGACTCACCTCCGCCGATGGCCTGTTGTATTATTCGCCCTTCTTTGCTCCCGAGAAAGTAAAAATGGTCCTTGTGTCAAAGTATACAGAGAAGCTTGCAAGATAAGAGAAATCGCAGAACATATTGAGACCAGAGAGAAAACGAGTTGGTTTTCTACATATAGCAAATTTCCCGGAGATGCTAAGGCCTAAAACTTCTAAAACTTTTTCCCGAATAGTTTACAGACAGGTCAAATGAACCGATGATTTACCTATGACTTGTAGAACATGAACCTCGTCTCCTGTGGGCCATACACTTTCGGCTGCCTAGTCGGAACAGTCGTTTGAAGAAATATTACCGTAAGAGTATCCTCGTTAAATAGAAATTTAGATATGGTTCTTGTTCCCCGGACAAGCTTCTAAACTGCATCCCCATAAATGCATCAGAATACACCAACCACTATGCGTTCATGTGTACCTCTAGGTGGCTGGTCAGCTGAGATTGGTCGCTGATGCTTTGAAAATGGAACATAAAGAGAAAGAGAGGGAGAGATAAAAAAAAGACAAAGAGTGTGGTATATTCTTAAGATTTCATTTGAAAGCCGATTCAATGCCTTTCCGACTGATGGCAAAACTGAGTTCGCCTCACAAACGACAACCGGGCTGCAATGGCTACATCTTACTTTGATCGGTTTAATACCTAAATGCCTTTCAATTAACCTTCATCGATGCCAGAGACACGTGGTGCTAAAGAGCAACAGGTGTGCGGTATCCGTAAACCTCACTGCAACCTCGTCAAATATGGGGTCATGTCCATCTATAGTCGTTCTGATCATGCCTCTCCTTCTTGCCATGGTGGATGGAAGAACTATTAGAGGAAATAGCCGAAGAATTCAAAAAAAAAACTATGCACAAATTGATGATTTATGAAAAAGACTCTTTTTAAGTACATTGTCTTTTAAGGCAAATAATGTTAGCTTGCGACTGCAATTGCATCTTAGATGGTGAGTCCTATCCAATTTCCTTCTGGTTTTCAGAGTTTCAAGGACTTGAAGGGATTAGAGCAGTCAGCAAGGAAACTATTGGGTCAAGTCCACGACTTTCAGATACATTTTGAGTCTTGTAAATGTTCTGGCATTGAGGACTTTGAGCCGACTCCACGGTACGCTGAGCAAAACAGAATATGTGTTGCAACTCTGCAGGATCCCTTTGATACCATCCACTGTATGTTTTATTATCGAAAGAATGAGTAATGAATAGTAATTTATGCCCTCGTATAAAATCGTCAGGCTCGCGTTTGAAATTTTGATTGGTAGCCTGTGCCATACTGTAAACCTTTTTTGCGGAATTATTGTGTGGTATAGTGGATTGAGAAGTTCGTAAAAACCTCCAAAAGAAAAAAATACCATGCAATTCATAAGACTTCGGCTTCGAAAACTAAAACAAAACAACATCAAGAACAAACTAACTAATTGAGTTACGTTTATTCAATTTTTTTCCTTTCTTAAGATATCGGTGAAAAGAACATTATGAACTCATTGAACCGTTGCTCATTTATTTGTGACCTCTTCTTTTACGAAATTAACCACCATTTCTGTCATGATTTTACCAGACAATCTTCCTGATCGCGTCGGTACATGAGTTAACGTTTAAATATGGCTGTTTTCTGAACAACTCTTGTGCACTACCCCATGGCCAATTGTAAACACTATCGGCACTCAGAGAATCATAATCACCAACTGCTTCCCTCAAATCATAATAATGAAGCATTATTGTTCTCCAAAGAATAACGTACAGTAAGGAACATTAAGTAGAAATCGGCCTGGTCGGACATCTTCGAATTCAATGCAACGACAATCCCACAACATTAACTTCTGCCACACCTGCCTCAGACCCCACGACGACGACCACCCAAACCACTCATGATCACTCCATCGATGCCCCGCCACCCACGATCATCGACACCATCCTCCCTCTCCCACCCCTTGAGCCGATCACGGCGACGAACACTGCTTGCCTCACTTCCGCCACCTCCGACTACCTGCCACCTGATACATCCACCACCACCACCACCACCGCCCCCAGTTCCAGCGATAGGGACCCGGTACTAACCTGTCCTCATTGCGATCGCACATTCACCGCACACCTCGGCCTGGTCGCTCACTTTCGAATCCATCGCACACAGACTGGTTAACTAGTGCCTAGAGCACCGACACACAGCAGAGACCGCCGCATCCAATGCCCTCACTGCCCAGGCGCATTCACTCATCGCATGGGCCAGATGGGTCGCATGCACATCCACGGCAGCGGAGTCCACCGCGATTCCAGCTCATCTTGCGCACCTATCTACATTTCTTATAGTCCTTCCATGAGCTCAACTACCGGTACCAGCAGCAGAGTCTCCAAAGACTCACTACCTACCGACCTATCCTGTCCTCATTGCCACCGCACATGCAGATCACACATCTGCCTGGTCGGTCGCATGCGAATCCAGCGCAAAGAGACCGGTGAACCAGTGCCAGGAGCACCAGCATACAACCGCCGCACCCGACTCAACTGTCCGCATTGCCCACGCACATTCACACACCGCATGGGACTAAAAGCCGCATGTCTCCATGAAAAGCTGCGGTAGAACACCGCACCTCAGCACCTCACATGATTACACGCAACACCACAAAAAAACAGGCTTTCAGTCTGCATAGCTGATTGAGATGCAGGTATGATCCTCAGCTCCTTCTCCATGTGGCTCATCAGTTGCATGTGTGATCTGAACTTGAGAATTTCACGGGATGATAAGTGCCAGGAGTTGGAGGGTTGCCAACTGACAACTGCATATAGACCTCGCTGTCAGTCCAAGGTGTGTTGTGTGGAGTGGCTGACTGGTGATCTGAGAGTCAGGCTGCGAAGACTCCTTCTTAACGTGACCTCTGGGTACCACACAAATTTTAGATGTGAGCCATTCTGCTCCCTGTTGTGTGAAATCATGTAGCTCGTGTTTGGGAGGCACGGTCGTGTAATAAGTACGCGTAGACAAGGTCACCAGCAGCTGCGCCCTCTTCCGCATCAGACAACTGACCGACTCGGACAGTGGTCTGATTGTGGGGGTGAGAAGAGTGTGAGGTCGACAGCTCAGTGAATTTTCCTCACTGTAAACAATCAGATGCGCTTGAAACTATTACGGTGCGCTAAAAGCCGTGGCTTGGAAAGTTGCCAACTGACGGGATAAAGCATACCACGTGGTCAGCCCAATGTGTGTTTTGTGTGGCTGACTGAGAGTCAGGCTGAAATTGCCCCTTCTTAATTTGGCCTTTATGGCACTCCCACTCCGTGATATCCGAGCCACCCCTCCTGGTGTTTTGTAGTGTTCTTGTTTTGTTTTGGACCACAGTGTGTGGGTCCGCGCCCTCTCCCATCTCCAGTCTGCCTGACTCTGTCTTGACAACGGGTTCAGGTGGGGGAGTGGAACAGATAGTGCGGTAGTCTACTCTCACCGTCCCCGTACCACCCTGCTGTGATGCATACGGTTGACGGTAAAGAAGTCCCTTAAGGAATGACTCTGCATGAAAAATTAGAAGCCTTAATTTGCGTGGCACAGTTCATTTTTGAGCTGGCAATCATGTCTTTAGAGATTATTTCTTGGTGTCATTACAAAAAATCTTCCCAGGTGACATCCACATCAAGGCCCTCTAGGAACTGAAAGTTGTTATAAGGTCACCACAGTCTAGTCTATAGTCCAGAGGAAAGAGAATCAAGACGGTCAGGCGCTGCTCGAAGGTAAGATTGTTTAATTCTGTGACAGGAATTGATTATCTTCGACGCAAACGTTCATTACGAATCTGGTCCTAGCCAAAAGTCATGTCGAGGGGAACCTACGTCGTGGTCCTACTCCGGGTGCCTGTTGCAACGCTGTGCATCTTGCGAAAACTTGTACGTGCGCACAGAAGACAGTTTCATTCTCGGCCAGCCAGAGCTTTGTAAACTGATCAATCAGCCTTAAGGTTGAAATGGACGGGGCTGTGATGACTCCCGCACTCTCTCTAACTTGGGATGCCGGCCTCATGGCTCCGGACGTACTCTCTTTCAACTTCTCCGGTAGTTCTTTACAGAATCCAACATCCTCCCAACTGGCGTCCAACTTCTTTTCTTTGCACTCGGGGACTGGCCTGAAGGTCGTAAAATAGGGTAGACTAAGGGGATGGTGCAGTGTTGTATAATCTGTGTGCCAAGGAAGAACACCAAGGAAGACAACCCCTTGTTCACACATCTTCCGCTGCCAACGAACATACAGGGCTCGTGGTAGTCCTGTGAGATCCCCCGCGGCGGCATGAACCATGTCGACACTGCGAAACACGCCAACCGCTACCTAACTTCTCTCAGGCGCCCCGCAAATGCATGCCCTAATGCACAGACTGTGCGAGCTCGGCGTGACGACTAAAAAAAGCAAAAACAAGCTCATTCGGTTACCTTGTGGTTCTCCTGGCTCGCAACCTTGAATGTAGCAACTGGAGTCCTGGAAATACACACACTATCGGGGACTGGCCTGAAGGTCGTAAGCTGCTTCTATTCCCAACCCTTAAGTCCCTCGCCTATTAATTGGTGAGAATATTGGTCTAAAATTCCGCTGTATTTGCTTGCATCAAAGAGACAACACGAAAATGAAGTATGTTAATAATTTCATGAATAAGTAACACCAGAGAAGTCCTCTGTCCAGACCACGACCAGATGGAATGGGGCTCACAAAAGACCAATTTTAGGGTGCACCAATTGGATGGGCATCATTCGAAATGGCCCTAGCTGTGACCGCGGGCAAGTTTATACGATTCCGAAGATTCTCCAGTAGAATTTTGTCCTCTGGATGGAGAAAACAGCACTGGGGGCCGCGATTACAGCGTTTATTGTTGCAGTCTCGGCGAGGGTGGCCGAAGGGGCAGCTGTCACCCTTGATACAGGCCAACCAATTGGGACAACGGGAGTTTATTTTCTGCACTGAAGGCGTGACCTTGACCACCGATTGGCAACTAGGGCTGGCTGAACGCGACATGCTGCTGCTTATAGAAAACAGAAAAACTGTGAATCACATACCATAAATATCAATGAAGGAATACTCGGTAACTAATCTCATTATAACACGCTGGGTTGGCAGGTGCTTACTTTACAGGTAGAACAATAAACGCAATTTGGCACGCAAATGGCGTAGGAAAGAGGACCCCTCTGTCATTCGTCGAGGTCTCACACGCTACAGGAACATATCTAGTTCTACTGAACCCCCTGGAGCATTAAATATCTTAAAAGTGAGAGTGAGAACGGAGCACAATATTTGAGGTCCATAAAATAGGGTAGACTAAGGGGATGGTGCAGTGTTGTATAATCTGTGTGCCAAGGAAGAACACCAAGGAAGACAACCCCTTGTTCACACATCTTCCACTGCCAACGAACATACAGGGCTCGTGGTAGTCTTGTGAGATCCCCCGCGGCGGCACGAACCATGTCGACACTGCGAAATACGCCAACCGCTACCTAACTTCTCTCAGGCGCCCCGCAAATGCATGCCCTAATGCACAGACTGTGCGAGCTCGGCGTGACGACTAAAAAAAGCAAAAACAAGCTCATTCGGTTACCTTGTGGTTCTCCTGGCTCGCAACCTTGAATGTAGTATCTGGAGTCCTGGAAATACACACACTATCGTCTCATTACCGTCATTCTGCAACGTGTTTTCGATTAGAAAGGATTGCTTAAATGGGGATCATCGTGAAGCATAATCCTATAATATTCCGGCCATGCCAGAATGCAGTCTTTTGAATGTACCTCTCTTTGGCCGCCTGCAAAAACTGCACTCGGTAAAAAATGACAACTTCTCTAGTACGCATAATTTTCTATTGATTTTCGGTGCCCTTATAAATTCAAAAATAATTAGTGAAAGTACAAGCTCAAAATGTCTTTTCATGTACTTATTTGACAGCCATACACGTCTTCTTCGAATTGTTTAACCCACAAGCCAGCAGATTCCAGTTTACAAAACATTTTTATTCATGGGTTCACGATGGAATCCAAAAGGTCAGGCGAATAAAGCTCTTGTCCCAGAGATCGCATCTCCTTTTCAATTACTTAAGCTGTCATTTATTACCGATTACAGTTTTTGCCGACGGCTGAAAAGGTGTGCAATCAAAAGCCGGAATCCTAGCATATGTGAAATACAATGGGATTGTGCAGCACGATAAAATTGTTTTCGGTCAAACTGTTAGGAGATTGATAACTGAGTATATCCAACTCTCATATCAAGCCGTCATCTACAGCAACTTCAAAACTGAACCTGTTCAGCCTGGTCGATGTACATCCAGTTATTATTTCTTACCCAGAAACACTGGGACACGCAACTCCACCTTCAACTTGAATTTACGACCAAGACGCGTCGAACGCATTCTCATACACCTTAACCTTTAAGACTAATACCCTTAATCTTAGATTTCTGCCCAAATACCAATAATGAGTTGTTGAGAATGCCCATCTTCAATTACGATGGGCCACGCCTAGCACGCCACAAGAATGGCTATTTAGGCCAGTTTTGATTACGGGATAGAATAAGCGCGTTCCGTTTTGCCCCGAGGCTCCGTTTTAGTTTATGCCAGTGACCGCGTAATAAAATAAAACAACGCAAAATTGTTAAGAGTACTTCGGTTGACGGAGATTCAAACGTGCGACCAAGACCAGTTTACATCTTCAGCCAATGAAATCACAGAATCGAACAGGTTCTACCGGGGGCTTGAATTTGTCTCCGGAAGTCTGGCTCTACCAGCCAGCAATACGTCTCCCTCATTCGCTGTTTGTCTTTAGCCCCCTGCTCCACACCAGCAAAGCAGGGATAGAAGGAATGTGGATTCGCATTCAATATAAAGTGATGAGCAGTAAAACAAGATGAGTAACAGAGGCTTAGGCGAAGACGGAAGGCGATTTGCCAAGTAATTAATCCTAAAAAGGTCACGCTAAATCAACTCTGTGCACACGATGATATCAATGCACTACGCAACGCATAACGGATGAGGTCCTTAAGCTATGAAAACATCCACTGATAAGACCTACTAAAACAAGTATAGTAGAGAGTGATGTGTATTAAACTCCGAGGGATTACGTAACCTATCCTTATCGGAACCGTAGTATATGGAGATGGGGCTGCTTAGCGAGACAAGGGAAACTGGGAGGTACACCTCTGGCTTTTTAACCGCCATCAGTCAGCCATACCCCCACCCTAGATCTGGATGCCCTGGGATTTTAAGAAGGGCTCTTCAGTCATACGGTTTAAACAGTTCTTCGTGGTGCTGTACATCAAAATAAGGCAATTCTGAAGACTTAAAGAAAGGTGGATGGTAAGTTAAAGTATGTTCGAAATGCAAAATATTTTGTAATCGAAGTCGTTTGTGCTTCAGTTAGGGTCTTACATGTTGGGCATTGTGAACGCATCATTAGAATTCATTCGCGAGTCTTGCTCACCGGTAAGTATAGGTTGCGAAACACCTAGGGAGGTAAAGGTGATTGACGGCAGTAAATAGGCCAGAAATGACCCTCCCACTTTCCCTTAACCTGCTCAGCATATATTACGGTTCCTTATATGGCTGCCTGCGAGAGCATGGCGGGACAAATCGGTTGCTCTCTCTCTCTCTCTCTCTCTCTCTCAAGCAAGAAGAAAAGACTCACCCTTCAAAACTGCCGTTCGCCTGCATCCCGTCCGTGCGCACGGGCCTAATAACAAGTTCGGAATCGCGAATATTGTGTGGACCAGAATTCAAAATCTTTTGAACAGCACTAGAATCCGCAAACTGCAGAAATCCAAAACCGAGAGATCCCTGTGTATCCCTATGTTTGGCCAAAAATACGTGCTCAATCTTGCCAAACTTGCAGAAATAATTGCTCAGCTGAGTCCGTGTGACATACGGTTTCAGGTGTCCGACGTAGATTCGCGTTATCTGCTTGTCTGCGGCGGACATCTTGCACGGGGTATTCGGACTGTCCGGGTTGCTGGGAATAGGGTGTAGACTCTCGTAGTCCTCATTAATCGGTAAAGAGGGGTTACTAAAACGGAGCACATACAGTGGAAAAATGTAAGCCACGAGAAAGGGAGGAATAGCTCTCGTAGAGACAGCAAAATCCTAAAAAATCCCAAAAATTGGACATTTAGTAAACAAAAGTTCCTAGCTAAAAGCTCCCTTTGATATGTTTCTGAATCCATAGGCTAGTTTGGCAGCACGAGAACAGAGGTTGAGAACTAATCACAATCCGATCGAATGGAAACTCTGGAGCGAATAACTTTATTCCATAAACACGAGCTCAGTCGGCTAATCCACTTTTGGCGGTGGAAACCGTAGGGTCTGCACGCGATTCTTCAGCCCGCTCAGTAGAGTCTACTCGCTGCGGCCTCCACCAATGATCATAAGCGTTGTCGTAGTGACTTTTGGTATCTTGCTGGGACTCGGTAGGCTACCTGAAGGGCCTCCAGCGCGCTCTCATGTTGACCATTACCCAGTAGATGCACGCGATCATGGAGCTGTTCAGAAATTTCGTCTTTCCTTTCCAAGCCTATGCTGACCTATTTTATCTCACACCTCGACAGAAGTACACGCTCATTTGACAAACGGAACTTGCCCAGTTAAAACCAGTGAATGACTATCTGTCCGAAGAAATGGTCCGGGGATGCCGCGTCTGCTCGAATCTAGTCCAGTCAATTGCAGATATTAATTGCATTATGGTAACCGAGAGGGTCCGTGAAGTTAGACATCGCTCTATCATGCCACGCACCGTGTCGCCTTGAAACGATAACCTAATGGGTAGAATATTCTTTGATGTTGAAAATGCACTAAATTTCATGGAACGGTTTAGAAATAAATTGATCAGGGCAATCGTTTGCACAAGGCAAATTCCCAATAATCTCTAGTTCGGCTTCCATGGGAGCACGTGGATAAATGCTTTTAGGTTTTTTGACAGTACAATCAATTAATTTAGCATTTTAGTTTTTAGAGTAAAAGAATTGTTAAGCACTATTAATTTTCCAGAACAAGTCTCATTTCAATCAGCGTTTAGCCATATTTTAATCGCATCTTTTACTCAGCAAAACAGCCGTAAAAGAGAAGGATACCGCATTGATAGAATTTTTACTATGAACATAATGGACGGAGGGAAGTACTTTTCGGAATAAAGTAACGAAGCCACATTTATTTCCGTATCCATCATCTGGAAGACGTCTGCAGAAAAATCGCAGCATCGCAGTCTACCGATAGGCCTGTTTAGCTGTCCCTCAAGTTTTCAAGGAAAGAAGATGGTCAGCAGGGAAGGTGTAGCCCAGTCTACGGTTTAAATGAATACAATGTTGACCTGAAGATGAACTCTGTGTTTCGGGATTAATAACGACTGCAGCAGGCCAGTAAGAATGCCAGTCTCGGGAAGAAGGAGACACGATCATTGGAGCAAGAGCTTTATTGGCTAGACGTTTCGGAGTTTCGCTTGAACACAGCATCGGAGACATTTGCAAAAAAGGGTAATGAGGGGGCACAGGGGACACAGTATAAATGGTTGCCAGTTTACTACAAGCATACCACATTTAGCATTCATCACGTTCATCGCTTGGCGTCGTAGTTAATGCGATGGTGGCTTGCAGGTCCGTACCCGAGTTTTTAATGACCATAAGTTCATCACCGTTATCGAGTCTTGGCGTGATTATTACTCGGCGATTTGGCCCGGCGTCACCCGGACTGCTAGTCAGCCACACTCTCCCCGTGTGGCTACTAATTTTATCCTGGCAAGATCAGAACAGAGAATAAGGGTGCAGAAGATAGTTCCGCGTGTAACTTGAATATGGACCGGAGAATCAGGACTTACAGAGGCATTGAAAACGGTGGTGATTTAAAGCCACATATCCTCAAGCTATGCAGCCGGTTCGGAAAATTACGCAGCTTTTCTTAGCCTTAGGAAGAACCTCGTTGATAACCATTGGGCTATCCTTTCAAAAGATCACGTGGCGAGACCTAGGACACGTGGCTCAAACCCCCTAGAAATGTCGATCTGCCTATCTGCGATCATAGTCGCATTCTTGATGGAAGCTAACTGGAAGGAACTAGAACCCAGAGTCCTGACCGGTCATCAAAAGAGAATACCCTACGTAGTCTTTGGGCTGCGACATAACTCGAATTAATTTGGAAATGACTAATGATTATCGATTGAGTTGTATACGGCCGAGCTCCGATGTGACAGTTTGGCGAAAAGCAAAGAGTAAACGCCTTAACTTTTCAAAGCCTTTATTACACCTTCAAATAAGCTTTGACGAGATAAATATTGGCTAGATGAAGCTAAAATCGTAATGTGCTTGAAAAGCGGCTCGTGTGTGATTATACGAGGACTTAAAGTCATCCCATCTCCTCGTATTCTACGCGCTGTAACATTTTCGTATTTATATAAAGGCATTTATAGTTCGTAAAAATGAAGCACCGAAACTTTACTTCTTGCAGGCCATTTTTAGCGCATTACACCTTCTGGAAATATGGTGTTTGAACGTGCAACGTGTTCCGACATTGGAATTACTTGGTAAATAGCACGTATCAGGTTTAAACGAAAATTCAGATTTTTAAAATAAGATAATGAAAAATATTTAGCAAATAAGTATTTGGTCATTTTACCTAGCAATACCTTATTTATATAGGTTAGATGATAGGCTTTACAGACCATTCGGCCACTGCATGACAGAGCTGAGAGGGGTGGGTGGGTCCTCCAGCATCCCCCCGTGGGATTTCTGGTAGACTTGAGATTTTAAATTGCTGATTTTTAATCTCCTCAAAGTTAATCAATAACTTGCAGTTAATCAAGCAGAAGTGGCTTCAGAGGCTCAGGTTATGCGAAATATATTTTCAAATCTGCTGGCAAAATTGACCCGGTGCTCGAGTCAGTGGGAGAATATCTAATATATTGTTTTCTTTAAGAATACATTTCGCACGACACGAGACGGCAAAAATGCGACACATGTAATGTATTTTTGGCCCACACGACAACATTAAGACGCAGTTTTTGAACAGATCTATCACCCGTGGCGAGAAATTGATCCCCTACCATACTGCTCAGTATGGTCGTCAGTGGATGAGTCATGGGGGCTGACCCGTCCAGGAACCAAGGTGGCTTTATCCTATATTATTTCAAACGTATGGTGGAGTACCGAAGGTATCATCCATTATTAAATGGTGAAGATTAAAGGAACGACAGAAACTGATGTCAGTAACTTCACCACCTACAGGTACTCTTTTAGGGCAAAGGTAGGGAGAAGACTTTCAGCAAAACAAAGCCTATTTCAGCGTTACAAAGGGCTCTGTGGATGTAAAAAGGAATCAGGTTAGGGAGAAAATGCATCCAACAAATTTGAAAATAGTTCTGTTTGTTATATTTTTCACAGGAAACCTAAAGAATTGCGTAGAAAATAAATCAGTAACCCCATTGAAACATCGAATAATGTTACAGAAAACTGCAAGGAGAGTACCGATAACGACAACGAAGGCCGGGATGTCCGGTCTTACGCGAAGCCGGGTGTACAGGATCTCAGTCTTAAACCCACGTTCTTGGAAAATCAAGCGTTATACAGTTTAACGCTCTAAATATTAAGCCACGGGTCCGTTGTCTCCATGGTTGCCTATTTTTAGGCCTGGTTGAGGACGGCTAAAAAGTCACATCTGGTCATCACAGTCTCCCTTGTCTTTTTTCGATAACGCTGTTTTACCTTTATTATCAGCCGATCTGTGGCTGTTCACGGGCTTTACATTTAGCAACAATGCCCAACAGGATGACCATGTGCCATAACCTGATCGGCGAACGCATTTAACATTAAACATGTCAAGAAGAATTAACGTTTTTCATTACCTTGTACGTCAAAAATGGATGACACTTCTCTTCTAACCAGGCAATTTGATACACAATCTGGTAAGCCTCCCTGCGAAAAGGCTTAGCACTACCCAGCCATAGCAGCAATATCTAAATGAACACATGGTGAAGCAGGTTACACTCTTAAGGTCGCAAACCCTGTAAGCAACACTGACCAACACGTCAGTGAAAATCCATACCTATGCCCATTGAAGATCAAAATCTTACGAGGATAAACTTTCCAAAAAGTGTACATCACCAAAGCAGCGAATCTGCCCAAACGCTGCTCGAATGGGTGACAGGAATGACTCCTGAACAAAAAATCCAAAACACATTCACTCCAGGAAGAAATTTGAACTACCTTCCACGTACATGTTCACTAGCACTTGGGATCGCGCAACATTCTGTTTTTCCTACCGTAACCTCAGCCGCCTACATGTTATGCAGAAAATAAATCACAGGCACGCATAAAAACAAAAGCCTACATACCTAGATGCAGGCACCGTAATGCTCTGCGTAAGATCAACCCGTTTAGACTTTTGGAATCTTCTAACATCCACAGAACTGCCGCAGACCTGATGCTCGGGCTCAGCTAGCACCGCATCGGCAGAACTTGGTAATTCGAAGGTAACGTAACCATAGCCCATGGACTCGCCAGTTTTCCGAGTTCTAATCACAATCGCGTCCGTAACGTTGCCAAATCTGGAAAACTGGGTCCGTAGGGCGTCATTTGTGACCTGGCGGTTCAAACAACCAACAAAAATCTTTCGCGATTCAATTGAATCCGCCAGCGGAGACGCAACTCCGTCAACAAGTGCAGCTGGGCTCTCCGTCGAACCCTTACGCGATGGTACTGATTGCACAATACCTGTAGGTACACTTCCAATAACGGCAGTGTTGTTATTCTGTTGAGTTCTGCAATAAAAAATTTGACAAATGTTAATGAGTGGATATGTGTGCATGGAAATGTGATCAGGTGGTATATATTGTATTATCCGAGCCTGAGACTATCACGGTATACAAGAAGCCATGGCTTGGAAGGCTGCCAACCGACGCTATATAACAGACCAGGCCGTTAGCCCACGTCAACTAGTGGACTAGGGATTCGATGGCGGGGGCTCCTTCTAACCCCTTGGTGTTCGTAATCCTCGTGTGTACCAAGGGCAACAGGTCGCGCTGTGGCGTGCGCAGACGGGTTCACCAGCCCTGTCAGCCACTTCGCCCACTCCCGCATCAGACAACTGGCCGGCTCGGTCGGCGGCCTGCTGTTGAGAATGGAAATAAAGAATGAGGACAACCGCTCAGCACATGTTCCCCGCTTGTAGCAGTGCGTTAAAAGCCGTGACCTGGAAGGCCGCCAGCTCAGGAGATAACGCGGTTCCCCGGACTAAGAGTCAGATTGCAATTGCTCTTTTTTAATGTGGCCTTTATGGCATTCACACAAAGCTGGGATCGGAGCCGCCCTCCCCTTTTTTTGTTGTGTCTTTGGTTGTGGTGGATCACAGTGCGTGCACCTGGGCACTCTCCCATCTCCTGTTTTCGTGATGTGCATGGCGTAGAACTCGACGGTCGAACTGTCAGGTGGTGTATGATGGGGTGTGCGGCATGAGACTCAGGCTGGGTGGGCTGGTGTTTATGTGTGGGTGCGCGCCCCCTAAACGGGCAGCGTGGTAGATGCGCTGGACCAACACGGGGATCGATCAGGGCACAGCAGCCGTCATTTCAGTTGCGTTCCCATACGAAATTCCGCCTATGGGGCGTGGTGGCAAGCGTAGGTGCAGACTTACGCCGCATCAGATAACTGCACCCGTTCCCGCGTCCTGTCTTCCTGCGTTTGTTTTAACACCGAACACGGGTGGGTGAAGGAGGAATAAGTGCGTTGAATGATACACAAGTCTACTAGTGCTTAAAACTAACTCATGCGCAAGTTACTGTCCATGCACCCCACTCTTGTGGAGCACACGGTGGACCTCGTCGGAATCGGCGCTCGAACTGTCGCGTGTAAATGTGGGTTGTAGATTGAAGGGGTGTAGGGAGTTTTGGGTTAGGAGCCACCACACAGGCAGCATTTGGTGGCTTCACTTGCCTTTTGCGGGTGATGAATTCTCCTGTGTCGGTCCTAACCTGGCACCCAACTCTCACCTGTGGCTCCTCGAAGCTAGGTTTTGCCTAGCAGCCACACCCGGTAACCGCCTCGACCGGCGGAGTTAACCAGGTAAGGATGTTCGGTGTTGTGAGTTTCCCACACCTAGTAGTCTGCTTCCAATCTCACTAAAACCGACTCCCTGCACAACTCGCCGTCTCTGAGCCACCTTGCCGTGATACAAGCAGCCGACCTCGTCACCTACGACGATCTAACTGTCGGGTTGTGTGAGGGAGGCGGGATGCGCGATGCGGGTAGGCGTGTACAGCTATGGGTTCTGCGTGAGGGTCGCAGTAGGTCGATCCATGTACATCGTGTTGATTGCGGTTGCTTCCTAAGGCGCTTAACTGGCATCCAACTTTTATCTATGGCCCAACGAAGTTAGGATCTGTCTAACGGTCATACCCCGGTACCCAAATCGACCGGCGGTCTAAGGCATATGAGGGTATCCAGTGCTGGGGTGGCTCCACACCAGGTATTTCTGCTAACCCTTCCTTCTCATCCCTCCTCCATCCCACCTCCATAAAGTCATATGAAGATAGCGCACGCAGTTCTTTAGGAGACTCAGACAAACTCGGGTTGCTCTTCCACCAAATAAAATCGTGACCCATAAAGAAGTTTGACAGTTTTCTGAGACTGAGGAGCTTATTGGCCTTGCGTTTCGGATTCTCGCTCGAAGATATCATCAGAGAGAGTCATTCAAAAGGGTAATAGGGGCAAAAGGTGCGCAATATTTATAGGGCGCAGTTGCCAGGCAACCACATCACGCATGCTATAATTAGCATTTCTAGGTTTCATCGCTTGGTTTCTTAGTTGAGGCGATGCTTGTTTGTCGCCACGCTCCTAAGTCATTATTACATTTTATTTCATCCGAACAGATGCTCAACTGTCTCTGGTGATGCGTTCGAGAGAGAATCAGAAACGTTAGGCTAATAAACCATGTTCCAGTGATTGCCCCTTCTTCTTCTGAGCTACTTATTGGAACTCGCCTGTGCGCAGCTATCGGCAGGCGTATGGTTCGCAAGCAATTATCGCATCAAGTACAACCAACAGCGACGAACACGAGTACTGCTACTTATAGAAGCGTGTGGTTACTTGGAAAATGCGTCCTGTAAATAGTGCGTTACTATTGTCCCTAATATCATTTTTTGCAACTCTCTCCGACGATGAGTTCCAGTGAGAATCCGAAACTTTAGGCCGTTAAACATCTAGTTCCAGCAATCCCATTTTTTATATTTGAAAGCAACACCGATTAACACGTCGGCGAAAGCTTAGAAGTTGCGCTACTTCAAGATAAAACTCTCAAGGCGATGAAATTTCCAACAAGTGTACATCACCAAAGCAGCGAATCTGCCCAAACGCTGCTCGAATGGGTGACAGGAATGACTCCTGAACAAAATCCAAAACACATTCACTCCAGGAAGAAATTTGAACTACCTTTCACGTACATGTTCACTAGCACTTGGGATCGCGCCACATTCTGTTTTCCTACCGTAACCTCAGCCGCCTACATGTTATGCAAAAAATAAATCACAGGCACGCATAAAACAAAAGCCTACATACCTAGTTGCAGGCACCGTAATGCTCTGCGTAAGATCAACCCGTTTAGACTTTTGGAATCTTCTAACATCCACAGAACTGCCGCAGACCTGATGCTTGGGCTCAGCTAGCACCGCATCGGCAGAACTTGGTAATTCGAAGGTAACGTAACCATAGCCCATGGACACGCCAGTTTTCCAATCTCTAATCACAATTGCGTCCGTAACGTTGCCAAATCTGGAAAACTGGGTCCGTAGGGCGTCATTTGTGACCTGGCGGTTCAAACAACCAACAAAAATCTTTCGCGATTCAATTGAATCCGCCAGCGGAGACGCAACTCCGGCAACAAGTGCAGCTGGGCTCTCCGTCGAACCCTTACGCGATGGTACTGATTGCACAATACCTGTAGGTACACTTCCAATAACGGCAGCGTTGTTATTCTGTTGAGTTCTGCAATAAAAAATGTACAAATGTTAGTGAGTGGATATGTGTGCATGGAAATGTGATCGGGTGGTATATATTGTATTATCCGAGCCTGAGACTATCACGGTATACAAGAAGCCATGGCTTGGAAGGCTGCCAACCGACGCTATATAACAGACCAGGCCGTAAGCCCAGGCCAACTAGTGGACTAGGGATCCGATGGCGGGGGCTCCTTCTAACACCTTGGTTTTCGTTATCCTCGTGTGTACCAAGGGCAACAGGTCGCGCTGTGGCGTGCGTAGACGGGTTCACCAGCCCTGTCAGCCACTTCGCCCATTGCCGCATCAGACAACTGACCGGCTCGGTCGGCGGCCTGCTGTTGCGAATGGAAATAGAGAATGAGGTCAACCGCTCAGGGCATGTTCCCCGCTTGAAGCAGTGCGCTCAAAGCCGTGACTTGGAAGGTTGCCAGCTGAGGGGCTAACGCGGTTCCCCGGATTAAGAGTCAGACTCAAATTGCTCCTTCTTATTGTGGCCTTTATGGCATTTACACTAAGCTGGGATCGTAGCCGCCCCCCCCCTTTTTGTTGTTGTGTCCTTGTTTGTGGTGGATCACAGTGCGTGCACCTGGGCCCTCTCCCATTTCCAGTTTCGTGAATTTGTCTTAACGTTGAGAAATTGGAACCAATCAAGGGCTCTCAATATAATCCAGCGTGATTCACTGTCCATGCACACCATATGCTGTGGTGTGCATGACGGACATCGTAGAACTGTCAGGTGGTGTATGATTGGGTGTGTCGCACGGGGTGTAGGGGTACTAGTTAGGGGCAGCACCACACAGCTTGCATTTGGTCGCTCCATTTGTCTCGTACAGGTGGTGAATGCTCCTGTGGCCGCCTCTAACTTGTACCCAACTCTCATCTGTGGCTCCTCGAAGTTGGGTTCTTCCCAGCGGCCACACCCCGGGAAAACGTCACGACCGGCGGGCTAAACCAGGTGAGGGTCTCCGGTGTTGTGTGTGCCTCCACACTCGGTATGTCTGACTCCCGAACTTCCCACCTCCCCCCTCTCAAAAAGTCCTACGGTGGGGGCAACAGCAACCCCGTAGGCGGCCCAGACTAACTCGGGTCGTTCTCCCACTAAAACAAATCCGTGACCCATAGTGGATTTCGGCAGCCGTCTGGGATGTCCGAGCAGCCCTATTTAGGGATAGCACTGCTTGCCTCCTCGCGGAGGAAGGGGCTAGAAAATGTGCCCTAAACAAATGCTGGGTCTCACGTCTTCTGCAGCCGGCCGCGGCTCGCAGATCGCAAAACTACGCGGTCGTAAAACTCAAACAAACAACAATACCCCGTCCCCATCCCCTCGGCATACTCTCCAGGCTGCTCGGGTGAGTCCACTCACACTAGCAGCCTGGAATGTTCGCTCCCTTTTAGACAACCGGCCGGAACGGAGGACGGCGCTAGTCGCTCGGGAACTGGCGCGATACAAGGTGGACATTGCTGCTCTCAGCGAGACCCGATTCTCTGAACAGGGTCAGCTGGAGGAGGTGGGGGCCGACTACACTTTCTTCTGGAGCGGCCGGCCAAAGGCAGAGCGACGCGACGCTGGTGTTGCCTTTGCTATCCGTAACGACATCGTGGGACGTCTGCCCTGTCTGCCGCAGGGTATCAATGATCGCCTGATGAGCCTCCGCCTGCCTCTTTGGGGAGACCAGTTCACCACCATCATCAGCGCCTACGCTCCCCAATGACGAGCTCTGATGCGGTGAAGGACAAATTCTACGAGGACCTGCATGCCTTGCTGGCGACTGTGCCGAAAGATGACAAGTTAATTGTCCTTGATGACTTCAATGCCCGCGTCGGGACGGACCACGCTGCCTGGCAGGGAGTGCTGGGTCCCCACGGTATCGGTAGCTGCAACGATAACGGCCTCCTTCTTCTGCGCACGTGTGCGGGAACACCGTCTCCCTGCTGATCAACACCTTCTTCCGCCTTCCGACGCAGGAGAAGGCCACGTGGATGCACCCTCGGTCGCGGCGCTGGCATCTGCTGGACTATGTTCTCGTCCGGAGGCGAGATCGACAGGACGTGCTGGTAACCAAGGTGATCCGCGATGCCGATGGTTGGACAGATCACCGCCTCGTCATCTCCCAGATGAGGCTCTGAACTGCAACCCCGCCCAAGGCCCCAAGGTAAGAGGCCGCCATGTAAGTTAAATACTCTTTTTCATTAAATTTGCCTGCTCACTGTTTTTGATTTCCAGCAACCAAATAACCGAGAAACTGGAGGACCTGCATGCTCCAGATGATAACGCTACCGTGGAGACACGATGGTGTCAACTGCGAAATGTCATCCAGTCCACCGCCCTCGATGTAATCGGACGCGCACACCGTCGACAACAGGACTGGTTTGACGACAATGACGCCGACATCAGCAACTTACTCGCGGAGAAGAATAGACTACACAAAGCCTACATGGAACTTCGGACTGACGCCACCAAAGCAGCCTTTTTCAGATGCCGGCGCCTTGTACAACAACGGCTGCGGGAGATGCAGGATGCCTGGATGATCCGAAAGGCTGAGGAAATCCAGGGGTATGCGGACCGCGATAAAATGAAAAACTTTTTCAAAGCCATCAAGGCCATCTACGGCCCGTGTATTAAGGGGACCGCACCGCTGCTCAGCTCTGATGGCAAAACACTGCTGAGAGAGAAATCGCAAATTCTGAAGCGCTGGGCCGAGCACTTCAGAAATGTCCTTAATTGCTCATCAGCGCTCTTCGATGCTGCCATTGACCGGCTCCCTCAAGTGGACACGAACAATGACCTGGATCTGCCGCCTTACCTACCAGAAACCATGCGGGCCGTGCAGCAGATTTCCAGCGGTAAAGCACCGGGATCCGACGCAATCCCACCGAAAGTCTACAAGCACGGTGGGCCCCGGCTGTAGCAGAACTCACAACACTCTTCCAGGAGATGTGGCGCCAAGGAAAAATTCCTCAGGATTTCAAAGACTAGACCATCGTCCATCTCTACAAACGGAAGGGGAACCGGCAACTCTGTAATAATCACCGAGACATCTCATTGCTCAACATCGCCGGGAAGATCTTCGCCCGTATCCTTCTCAATCGTCTTAACGGTCACCTAGAGCAGGGCCTGCTCCCAGAAAGCCAATGTGGCTTCCGCCGACACCGCGGAACAACCGATATGATCTTTGCCGCCCGCCAGCTACAAGAGAAGTGTCAGGAGATGCGAACGCACCTATACACTACCTTCGTGGATCTAACGAAAGCCTTTGACACGGTGAATCGTGACGGACTGTGGAAAGTCATGCAGAAATTTGGCTGTCCTGAGCGGTTCACACACATGGTGCGTCAGCTTCATGACGGGATGACGGCGCGCGTCAATGACAACGGGACGGTATCCGAAGCATTCGCAGTGACCAACGGAGTGAAGCAGGGTTGCGTATTGACTCCCACCCTGATCAGTCTCATGTTCTCGGCTATGTTGATGGACACCTACTGTGATGAGCAGCCTGGTATCCGCATCGCCTACAGAACTGACGGGCACCTTCTCAACAGTCGGCGTATGCAGGCTCCAACGCGCGTGTCTACGACTACAGTTCGTGACTTGCTCTTCGCGGACGACTGCGCCCTTAACCCCGTGATGGAGGAGGACATGCAAAGGAGCATGGACCTCTTCACCGAAGGCTGCGCCGATTTCGGATTAACAATCAGTACAGCCAAAACGGTTGTCATGCACCAGTCGCCACCCAGCACGGAATACAATGCTCCTCGAATCAATGTCAACGGTGCTCAACTCAAAAACGTGGAAACCTTCGCTTATCAAGAAAGCACGATGTCGCGCAACACGAGAATCGATGACGAGGTTGCCCAACGGATCTCCAAAGCTAGTCAGGCCTTCGGCCGGCTGCAGGCCTCCGTGTGGAATCGCCATGGTATTCACCTGAACACCAAACTGAAGATGTTCAAGGCCGTCGTCTTGACCACAATCCTTTACAGAGCGGAGACCTGGACCGTCTACTTGAACCAAGCCAGGAAGCTGAATCACTTCCATCTCAGCTGCCTCCGCATAATACTGAAGCTGAGATGGCAAGACAGGATGCCGGACACGGAAGTCCTGGAGCGGACCGGAATCCTCAGCATCAACGCCATGCTGAGGCAAGTGCAACTGCGATGGAGCGGACACCTGGTGAGAATGGACGACGAGCGACTCCCCAAACGACTTTTCTACAGAGATGTCGCTACGGGTTCTCGCCGGCAGGGAGTTCAAAAACGACGCCAGAAGGACACTTTGAAGAAATCGCTGAAGTAACTGCAAATCAACTCGGCGACCTGGGAGGACCTTGCCCAGGATAGACCGGCATGGAGAAGATCAGTGAAGACTGGTTCAGCAATCTATGAGGCCAACCGGATCGCCACCGCCAAGGCCAAAAGAGCGGCACGAAAGTCACCAGCGCCCCGGACCAACACCGCCAATGCCCAGGCCCTGCCAACATGGCCACGCTGTCAACGCATCTTCCGCGCGCGAATCGGCCTGGTTGGACATCTTCGGACGCAATGCACCTACAATCCGACAATTCCAATTTCTTCGTCAAATTCTGCCAACCCTCCTTCTGACTCTCCCACTTTCATTCCTGGCATCAATTCCATTACTCCCACCATCATAGAGACCACATCCATCTACTCATCGTCTGTTACCCCCACCACCGCATTCGCCTTCACTACCACCACCACCACCATCAGCGATGGGGAATCTCTCCTAAGCTGTACTGCATGCGACCGCACATTCGTCTCACGCATCGGCCTGGTCGGTCACTTGCGAATACATTGTACAGAGACCGGTGAGCCAGTGCCTGGAACACCATCACACAGCAGAGATCGTCGCCTCCACTGCCCTCACTGTCCTCGCGCATTCACTCATCGCATTGGCCTATTCGGTTACATGCGCATCCATGACAGCGGCATACACCACAATGCCGACAACACCGATACACCATGCACACCCTCCGCTCCTGCCATTCTCAGCGCCCCTGACACCCCCACTACCATGAATGACATCCTCCCAGCCTCTACCGATTTCTCCTGCCCACACTGCGCCCGCACCTTCAACTCACGCATCGGCCTGGTCGGTCACCTGCGAATCCATCGCACGGAGGCTGGTAAACCAGTGCCTAGGGCTCCGACATACAGTCGACGCGCCCGCCTTCACTGCCCTCACTGCTCCCGCACATTTACACACCGCATGGGCCTATTAGGACACATGCACCTCCACGACAACCTCCGGTAAACCACCGGGGGCTAAGCTAAATCAGCGCACACTACCTACACCAATACATCGACAACACCCTCACAATCACCATTTACCAGAGTATATCACGGTGTCCTAGAAACCGTGGCTGGGAAGTCTGCCAATCTGACGCTTCCACCAGAACACGCCGTCGGCTCAGTGTATGTGCTGTGTGTGTCGAGTGGCTGACCAGTGGACTGGGAGTCAGACGGCGATGGCTCCTCCATATCCCCTGCTTTGGTGAATCTTTGTGTGTGCGTTATGGGGGCCAGGTCGTGCTGTGGCGCGCGAAGACGGGTACGCAGATCCGTCAGCCAATGCGCCCACTCCCACATCAGGCAACTGACCGGCTCGGACAGTGTCTGATGGTGGGGGTTGGGGAGAGAGTGAGGTCGACAGCTCAGCACATATTCCTCACTATAAACAAACTGATGCGCTTAAAACTATCACGGTGCGCTAAAAGCCGTGGCTTGGAAGGTTGCCAACTGACGGGATAACTCGGACCGCGTGGTTAGCCCAATGTGTGTTTTGTGTGGAGTGGCTGACTGGCGGACTGAGAGTCAGGCTGCAATGACTCCTTCTTAATGTGGTCTTTATGGCACCCCCACTCTGTGGGATCCGAGCCAGGTGTGGTGGCACGCCCAGGGGCGGCTCCGGCCAGGCCAGCCACCTGTGCCCTCTCCCATCTCCGGTCTTCTTGACTGTGTCATGAGACCGAGGCTCAAGGGGGAGGAGAAGAGAGTGCGGTAACGTTGAGTGCCAAGGTTGGAAGGTTGCCAACTGACAATTACACTCAGACCTCGCAGTTAGGCCAACGTGTGTTGTGTGGAGTGGCTGACTGGTGGTCTGAGAGTCAGGCTGCGATGGCTCTTTCTTAACGTGACCTCTGGCTATCTCACATGTGTGAGATGTAAGCGGTTAAACCCCCTGTTGTGTGAAATCCTGGTGCTTGTGTTTGGGGGGCCAGGTCGTGTACGTAGTACACGTAGACGAGGTCACCAGCAGCTGCGCCTGCTTCCGCATCAGACAACTGACCGGCTCGGACATTGGTCTGATTGTGGGGGTGGGGGAGAGTGTGAGGTCAGCGTATTTTCCTCACTATAAACAATCTGAAGCGCTTGATACTAGCACGGTGCTCTAAAAGCCGTGGCTTGGAAGGTTGCCAACTGACGGGATAACTCGGACCGCGTGGTCAGCCCAATGTGTGTTTTGTGTGGAGTGGCTGACTGGCGGACTGAGAGTCAGGTTGCAATGGCTCCCTCTTAATGTGGCCTTTATGACACCTTCACTCCGTGGGATCCGAGCCAGGTGTGGTGGCACGCCCAGGGGCGGCTCCGGCCGCGCCAGCCACCTGCGCCCTCTCCCATCTCCGGTCTTCTTGACTCTGTCTTGACACCGGGCTCAGGTGGGGGAGAAGAGAGTGCGGTAGGTGCAGCGCAAGGCTACTATCACTTAAAACTAATTCACGCGCAAGTCACCGTCCCTGCTCCACCCTTCCATGGAGCATACGGTGGACATCGTCGGACTACGACGGTCGAACTGTCATGTGACTCAGGCGGTGTGAGCTGGGGTCCGAGCTGCTGCTTCCAAACTTTTGCTATTGTGTTAAAACCCTGGCCAAGTGTTTGTGTAGACCAAGGATCATGGTGGTACGCTTTTGTGCGGTTTTCGCCTTGCCAGTCACATGCACCTGACCGCATCTGCTGTATTCTAGTCTTTAATGACAATGAAACCAGGTTGGTGAAGGAGGAATAAGTGCGTTGAATGATACAGAAGTCTACTATCACTTAAAACTAACCCACGCGCAATGCATCGCGTGTGCTTTCAGTCTGCTGAAGCATGCGGTGGAGAGGGGGTGGGCGGTGTGGGCGTGCCCAGTCTACTATCACTTAAAACTAACCCACGCCCAATGCATCGCGTATGCTTTCAGTCTGCTGAAGCATGCGGTGGAGAGGGGGTGGGCGGTGTGGGCGTGCCCAGTTATGGGTTCAACATGAGGGTCGCAAAAGGTCAAATCATTTGCCTCCGCACGGCTCTTAATTAGCACCCAACTCTCATTTGCAGCTCATTGAAGCTAGGCTTTGCGTAGCAGCCACACCTCAGAAACTAAGTTAGTATGCATTCGGAGATAACAATGAAGGAATAAAATTCTTCAAAGCTTCTTCTTCAAATATGATAAGATAGAACCGACAAAGACATGGGAGACCGTAATGGCCATTTCTGGCTTATTTAGCCATCCTCAGCCAGTCATACCCAATGCCGGTGTGGATTACCCGAGGTTCGAACCCGTGACCTTTGGTCATTGATGGTAACACTCTACCATTGAGCCACAGGCCCGCTATTTTGTCGATTTGCGATCGGGAATGGCCATTCCGGTCTCCCTTGTCTTTGTCGGTTCCACCTTATCATCATATTCCCCAAGCTGCTATGCGACTGCCTGCGAGGGATTATTTAAGCGTACATCTGGTCTTGTTATTTTGATTTGTTGGGTGGATTTGATGCTCAGAAAGCCGTTTTCTAAAGAATGCTGCATATTCCTTATTATATATTGAAGGGAAACAGGCCGAAATCGAGCGAAATGTGAAGTTTTCGAATATCCAAGATTTTGCCTATGCTATTTAATATCACAGAACGAAAACTATTGTTTTTGTGCGTTGAACTATAGAAAAAGATTAACATGAGCAAGAAAGATTTTAGAAAAATCCTTTCAGTAACTGGAAAATATGATCTTATTTCAATGAAAATCAGGTAAAGACAAGTGTAAAGAATCGAAGTTTTCTATAAAAATTGAGCTTTTAAAATTATTTTGCGCAAATTTCTGACGAGTTCTTTCATAAAACAGCAAAAAAACTTGTTTATTAGTATTTTGTTTTACTACGCCGCATATTAGACCCATAAACAAAATACTAAAACTATCTGTGGAGATGGACGCCTAGAACAACTTACTAAATTGGAAGCAAGCGATATACCTTTTTGTATAATACAGTTTCCGCTAATCTGGAATTTATAAACGCAATGGGCAGAAGATTCGCATTTATTGGAAAATCTTAGTGTGTATTCGGCAACTCTTTTGTACATTGACAATCATATAAAGGGGCATTTAAGTAAACAAATGTGGCGAAGAACGCTTCAATATAAGGCGAAGGGTGAGTTCTTCATTTTCAGAAGCAAATATATCACTTATTTTCATGGAAGTCAAAAAACTGTTAAAATTCCACGTTTAAACTTGACTTAACCGTGGAAAAATGTAAGGTGTGCATATATTCGTAAGCTTAATATCCACTTAAAGCGCTTTTTAATGAGAAACTATATCAAAGAAAGTGTTTCAATTGATATTAGGCACATTCATCGCCAAATTTTATTGTAACGCATCACTGGTATTTTGTGGCCGAACTGAGAAATCTCTATCCACCCGTTTACATGAACATTAGTTAGCGGCGAGGAGACGAGACCCCTTATCTCACGTAGCCATGCACAAACTCGACACAGGACGCATATTTACATGGGAGGATACCAACATCGTTGGCGCCAGCCCAACAAAGGACCGTGAATTCCTGGAGGCAATGCATTCAAACTAAGCATGCATTAATAGGCATATCTATTTGGATGCCAATTACAAATTTCTTAAGGTCAAGTGGAAGCACGCGCACCCACTATCGACCGGATAAATAAAGGCAGTGGACACCTATTGGCTTAAATTTTAGCTCATCACATCGCCCATTTGTCTGAAGACAAACTGCGGTAACAGACTCGAAAATTTACAATATAAAGTTATTTTGTTCCCGAAGCACTTTTAGCTTAAATCAAGATATATATTGTAGGCAGAATAAAATTACCAACAACGACAAGGGAGACTTTCGTGACTATTTCCGGTTCGTTAAAATTCATCAGCCAGCCATACCCAACCCCAGATATTACAAAACCTGAGGCTCGATCCCTCGACCTGTTGGTTAGACGACACACGCACTAACCATTGAGCCAAGGGTAAGTTAGGGGTACAGCTCATCGATCGCGCTATGGAACGCATCTGAAGCAAACGGGATGCAGGCAACTGTAAACGAAACTTACCTAAGCATTTGTTTATCTCTTGTTGATTTTCGATATTTTTTGTTTCCTTGAGACGAGTCTGGTTGACAAGGACTCGCAAGCATATTCTCAGAAGATGAAAGAAGTGCAAAGTCTCCAATTATAACGTTCATCTAGTAAAGCAGAAGGGTGCTCATCGTTATAGAATTAGTAGGGGTTGAAGAATTGACAAAAAACTCGATCATTTAAACCACTTTCTATCACTTTTTTCCATGACAAGTGTCAGACAAAATCTTGGAGCAGATACATTTACGGGCGAAGGCCAGAGTATTGGATTGGCCATTGATGAATAAACTGCTCTTTCCTTGTGGCAATGGCTCAACCCCAGTTCTGAATTGGTGCGAGTTGAACTTGAACTACGAATCCGAAGCTGGACCCTTTATTCCCTTCTGCATTAGATCACATCAGCCGATGCGACGTCCCCTTTACAATGCGACGGATAGTTTTAAACTGGTTTCCGTTAACGCAGACGTGTCTGGGGCTTGTGATCTGCGCAGTTAGCACGATAAAGCATGTAAACCGCGAGGCCCGTACGAACACATTGACTATGACGGTTATTGCGGCAGTAGTATTAGTATTAGTATTAGTAGTAGTAGTAGTAGTATTAGTAGTAGTAGTAGTAGTAGTAGTAGTAGTAGTAGTAGAAGTAGTAGTAGTAGTAGTAGTAGTAGTAGTAGTAGTAGTCGTAGTAGTAGTAGTAGTAGTAGTAGTAGTAGTAGTAGTAGTAGTAGTAGTAGTAGTAGTAGTAGTAGTAGTAGTAGTAGTAGTAGTAGTAGTAGTAGTAGTAGTAGTAGTAGTAGTAGTAGTAGTAGTAGTAGTAGTAGTAGTAGTAGTAGTAGTAGTAGTAGTAGTAGTAGTAGTAGTAGTAGATATGGTGGCGACGGCGGCGGTGGTGCTAAGTGGTGGCGGAGGTGGCGATGGTGGTGGACAGCCGAAAATGTTATTAAAGACGCCAGACAGTCGGCCTGGGTGAACACCGGCACATCTCTTACGGCTCTGAGGCTTTTGTAACGTCAGCCCTAAGCTACTGAGATCTTGAGCTGTACTAGTTTCCTTTTTTAACTGAATGTTTGTGTAATCATCTGAGGCAAAAGTCCCTCTGGGTAAGAGTAGAAAAAATGCCTACGGAAACCGAAAGAATTCGTGATTTAGCACTAATAGGGTAGATTGTGAATTGTGTAAACAATACCACTGCCAACCAGACTGTCATTCCCCACTCGGATCCAGCATTAGACTTCTAATGAACAGGTCACGAATTCGAGCCTCGGGTGGTGCACTACTTAGTGTTGTGTATGTCGGGCTAAGTACGGCGAATAAGCCAGAAATATCCATTCCAGGTCCCCTTGTCTCGCCCGTATCCTTCTCAATCGTCTGAACGGTCACCTAGAGCAGGGTCTGCTCCCGGAAAGCCAATGTGGCTTCCGCCGACACCGCGGAACAACCGATATGATCTTTGCCGCCCGCCAGCTACAAGAGAAGTGTCTGGAGATGCGAACGCACCTATACACTACCTTCGTGGAGTTAACGAAAGCCTTTGACACGGTGAATCGTGACGGACTGTGGAAAGTCATGCAGAAATTTGGTTGTCCTGAGCGGTTCACGCACATGGTGCGTCAGCTTCATGACGGGATGACGGTGCGCGTCACTGACAACGGGACGGTATCAGAAGCATTCGCAGTGACCAACGGAGTGAAGAAGGGCTGCGTATTGACTCCCACCCTGATCAGTCTCATGTTCTCGGCTATGTTGATAGACACCTACTGTGATGAGCAGCCTGGTATCCGCATCGCCTACAGAACTGACGGGCACCTTCTCAACAGTCGGCGTATGCAGGCTCCAACGCGCGTGTCTATGACTACAGTCCAAGACTTGCTCTTCGCTGACGACTGCGCACTCAACACCCTGACGGAGGAGGACATGCAAAGGAGTATGGACCTCTTCGCCGCAGGCTGCGCCGATTTTGGATTAACAATCAATACAGCCAAAACGGTTGCCATGCGCCAGCCGCAACCCAGCGCGGAATACAATGCTCCCCGAATCAATATCAACGGTGCTCAACTTATAAACGTGGAAACCTTCGCTTATCTAGGAAGCACGCTGTCACGCAACACGAGAAACGATGACGACGTTGCCCAACGGATCTCCAAAGCTAGTCAGGCCTTCGGCTGGCTGCAGGCCTCCGTGTGAAATCGCCACGATATTCACCTGAACACCAAACTGAAGATGTTCAAGGCCGTCGTCTTGACCACAATCCTTTACAGAGCGGAGACCTGGACCGTCTACTTGAACCAAGCCAGGAAGCTGAATCACTTCCATCTCAGCTGCCTCCGCATAATACTGAAGCTGAGATGGCAAGACAGGATGCCGGACACGGAAGTCCTGGAGCGGACCGGAATCCTCAGCATCAACGCCATGCTGAGGCAAGTGCAACTGCGATGGAGCGGACACCTGGTGAGAATGGACGACGAGCGACTAACCAAACGACTTTTCTACAGAGATGTCGCTACGGGTGCTTGCCGACAGCGAGGTCAAAAACAACGCTAAAAAGACACTTTGAAGAAATCACTGAAGTAACTGCAAATCAACTCGGCGACCTGGGAGGACCTCACCCAGGATAGACCGGCATGGAGAAGATCCGTGAAGACTGGTGCAGCAATCGATGAGGCCAACCGGATCGCCACCGCCAAGGCCAAAGAGCGGCACGAAAGTCACCAGCGCCCTGGACCAACATCGTCGGGGCCCAGGCCCTACCCACATGCCCGCGCTTTCAACGCAACTTCCGCGCGCGAATCGGCCTGGTTGGACATCTTCGGAGGCAATGCACCAACAATCCGACAATTCCAACTTCTACGTCAAATTCTGCCAACCCTCCTTCAGACTCCCCCACCCTTACTCATGGCAACAATTCCATTACTCCCACCATCATAAAGATTACATCCGTCAACTCATCACCTGTTACCCCCACCCCCGCAACCACCACCGTCTTCGCCTTCACTACCACCACCACCATCAGCGATGGGAGCTCTCTCCTAAACTGTCCTCAATGCGACCGCACATTCACCTCACGCATCGGCCTGGTCGGTCACATGCGAATCCATCGTACAGACACTGGTGAACCAGTGCCTGGAGCACCAATACACAGCAGAGATCGTCGCCTCCACTATCCTCACTGTCCTCACGCATTCACTTATCGCATGGGCCTCTTCGGTCACATGCGCATCCATGACAGCGGAATTCACCTCAATGCCGACAACACCGATACATCATGCACACCCTCCGCTCTTGCCATTCTTACCACCACTGCCACTCCCACTAACATGAATGACATCCCTCCAGCCTTTACCAATTTCTCCTGCCCACAATGCGTCCGCAACTTCAACTTACGCATCGGCCTGGTAAGTCACCTGTTCAGTCACCATCGCATGGCGGCTGGTGAACCAGTGCCTGGGGCTCCGACATACAGTCGTCGCGCCCACCTTTACTGCCCTCACTACTGCAACACATTTACACACCGCATGGGCCTATTAGGACACATGCGCCTCCACGACAACCTGCGGTAAACCACCGGAGGCTAAGCCACATCAGCGCACACCATATACACTAATACAATAAAATCACGGTTTCCTAGAAACCGTGGCTTGAAAGGCTGCCAATCTGACGCTTACACCAGACCACGCCGTCTGCACAGTGTATGTGCTGCGTGTGTCGAGTGGCTGACCAGTGGACTGTGAGTCAGACGGCGATGGTTCCTCCATATCCCCTGCTTTGGTGAATCTCGGTGTGTGCGTTATGGGGGCCAGGTCGTGCTGTGGCGCGCGAAGACGGGTATGCCGACCAATCAGCCAATGCGCCCACTCCCACCTCAAACAACTGACTGGCTTGGATGGTGGTCTGATTGTGGGGTTGGGGGAGAGTGTGAGGTCAACGGCTCAGCGCATTTTCCTCACTATAAAAAATCTGACGCGCTTGAAACTATCACGGTGCGCTAAAAGCCGTGGCTTGAAAGGTTGCCAACTGACGGGATAACTCGGACCGCGTGGTTAGCCCAATGTGTGGTTTGTGTGGAGTGGCTGACTGGCGGACTGAGAGTCAGGCTGCAATGCTCCTTCTTAATGTGGCCTTAATGGCACTCCTACTCCATGGGATCCGAGCCAGGTGTGGTGGTAAACCCAGGGGCGGCTCAGGCCGCGCCAGCCTCCTGCGCCCTCTCCCATTTCCGATCTTCTTGACTCTGTCTTGAAACCGGTCTCAGGTGGGGGAGGATAAGAAAGTGCGGTAGCTGCAGCGCAAGGCTACTATCACTTAAAACTTATTCACGCGCAAGTCACCATCCCTGCACCACCTGGTGTGGAGCATACGGTGGACCTCATCGAAATCGACGGTCGAACTGTCACCTGGTGGGATCTGCGCGTTTGCGGTCGTGCTCTTTGATGGGTTACATGCGTGGATTTTGGCTTTTTCGAGCTACTCTGGGATATGATTTGCGAAAAACCGCCCTTCTACGATATTCGTGACAGTTTCAGTTGTTGCAGCCATGCAAAACCAGTTCACGGAGCTAGGTACGGAGTTCCATATTTCGTTTGGTAATCAAAAAATTCTTTCCAAATGTACCATCTTTTGCTCAAGTCAAGTGAAATTTCTACCTCCGGGTGTGCACTACTATACTGGTCCAGGTTTCTTAAAAAGCTCAACTGAAGTAACAATAACAACATCCAGAGGCAGAGCATTCCAAGCGTCGACCGTTCTCTTGGAGAAGAACTTTCGTGTATCCAGTCTGGCCCCAGTTACACGTAGTTTGAGTGGATGCCCTCTCAAGTTCGTGGTTGTTGCTAACTGGAAGAAGTCTCCAGGTACGAGGCAGCAGCCCTGACCGCACTTGATACGGAATGTTTGTGTCAGGTCACCTCGTTACATGCAGCTACGAGGTGACCTGATACAAACATTCCGTATCATGTGCGGTCAGGGCTGCTGCCTCGTACCTGGAGACTTCTTCCAGTTAGCAACAACCACGAACTTGAAAGGGCATCCACTTTTAAACAATGGTTATTTCGTTCCAACTTTGGGTAAAATCAACTTTTAGACATTTCTGGATGGTACGAACTCTATTATTTTCATCCTTATTGGCCTCACGCGTGTTTGTAGCCAACCGTAGTCAGCTTTTTATTGATATTTTCGATTTTCGATAAAAATGGTTCATGTCGTTATATGTCAGCAGTATATTTTTGAATACGAGGAGGAGTTTTGACTTATGATTTGTTTTTAAGGGAGAGTTAAGTCATTTATGGACTACGCGCTATTGTCTGCCTAATAATGACTATTGCTTAGGATTATAAGGTAGAATTGGCTGTTGGGATTCAATAACCGTGGGTTAGATATTCAATAATTCCATAATTCAATATTTTAATAAATAAACTACTTAGTATTCATTTCTTACTTAATATAATCCTTAATTAATAATATTAACACTTTCTCATTGGTAAAAGTTTCGGGAAAGTGGGCACTTAGCATATGTTAGCGATCCGTTGGAGAACGTTTTTCAAGCTGCGCTCTACTTCGTAAACTGAATAGCATACTCAAACACTATGCCTGATATTGACGACATTTCTTACTTCTTCCTCTCCCTTTCCCCGACTAGGTACCATTTTTCGTCATATGTAAAACTCCTTTTTATCACCGTTTCCGTATAGAACGAACCAGGAGTTTGGGTTTTCTCACTACGGCAGCGTTTCCGATCGTTGCTGCATGCTGTACTATTGACATTTCGATTTGGAATTAGGAGCTCGTTTTTGCTATTTTTTCCATAATACCAATCACACATACAGTGGCCCTCCAGCAGCCTTTAAAATGGAAGAGGTATGATTCATTACGATTTTTTGTTTTTTCTCCAAACGTTGATTCATCCGTCAGGCAGTACGCACTGCACATCGTCACATAAAATAACAAAATCCACTATCTATATGGGCTAAATTTGGCATACACGTCGTAGGTGTTCATAACTGAGACCGGGCTTGCTTAGTCATCTAGCACGGTTCGTAAACTAGCACAATCTGTAGGGGTTCGGAACCAACGTTTAGGGGTTAATTCCCGTGCCTGTCAAAAGCACTTCCTCATCTCTACTGGGCGCCTTAATTGATGTACCTTTTTTACGAACTTGTTCATGGTGCGTGATCTTCTCATAAAGATAATTTTGTATGCTAAAAGTTTCCCTATCCACCCTCAAATTTCGGAAAATTTCATGTTTGGATAATTCAATCCGCCATATTCTGACGGTTTGTTAAAGAGGCCTGCCTCTCAAGTTTAGCACTGTTAACCCACAACATTTCAATTACGTTAACCAATGAGGGCCGTGCTTCAGAGTCGGGACATTCTCAGTTGATACGGCCTTGCAGCACGGATGAGGCGTGAAAAGTGCGAAAGTGGATGTACTGACGTTAATCCTATTTTTTTGAAGTGGGGCCTCCTCCTGGCGGTATGTGCACAACTTCTGCAGATATGGGTTCACCCTGCTTTTAGACTTGTATCCGTGGGCGGCAGTTGTTAATCGATAAAATCTGTGAAAGACACCTGACAAAACATTTTCCTGGGATTAGTTATTGGCAAAGAGAGTGCTTCTCGCCGCACGATCAAGTGGAGAACAAACTAGTTGCGCACTGCATTCTTATACGACTCTGTGAAAACAGGTCAGTGCTGATAGCGTCTCAAAGTAGGGTTGCGCAAGCATGGCAGACCACGCGGTGGCACGAAACACCGTCAGGTAAACACATTTCATACTATTTTTAAACAGGAAATTCACTTATGGGCGGGTGGTCCTTGCACACGTCACGAGGAAACCGCATAAGACGGACAGTTTTCTTATGAGTGCGTCTACCAAAAATGATTTTAAATATTGCAGCCGCATGACAGTATATGCACTTCACCATTTCCTTAAACACCACGATCAGACTTGGTCAAAATAATTTTAGCTCGAGGTTTCATAGAGGTACAGGCAACTAGTAAGCAGGTAAAAGGTATTGATGGTGGTGGGGGGAAAGGTAGGGATTACTTATGGGCCCCTAGACAGGACACGGGAACAGGAAGCCCCCCCCCTCCCCCAGCAAAAAAAATTGTCCTTTGCATAATTTCAGGAAGGGCAAATATTCACGTGTCCTAACCCTAACTCTTGCTATAATATAAACCTAAACCGTGGCTATAATCCTAATCCTAACCTAGCCCTTAGCACTAAGCCTACAGTTGACACTACCCTAAACCGTAACCCAAAACATAGTCCTGATTCTAGCCTTAATCCAAAATTTAACCCTCACCTTGAACCTAGCCTTAAACTTAGCCCAAGCATTAATTTACTCGGAGTTAGGCGCAAAGTCGCCTGCATTGCGGTTGGTTCCTGTCCTGCTAAGGAGGCCACATAAGTCATCCAAAAATACATGGTCCTGATGGTAAAATCAGTCTTTTTAGCTATTCTCGTTGGAACGATCGATGTTCCATGTGACTGCGGTTAACAGTTCACAGGAAGGCAGTCACTTGGAGGACTAAAGCGCACGCAGCAGACCTATGCGCTATGTATGTGTGGTATAAGCTCACGTGGTATAAGCTCTTCGCGGACGACTGCGCCCTTAACACCGTGACAGAGGAGGACATGCAAAGGAGCATGGACCTCTTCGCCGGAGGCTGCGCCGATTTTGGATTAACAATCAGTACAGCCAAAACAGTTGTCATGCACCAGCCGCCACCCAGCGCAGAATACAATGCTCCTCGAATCTATGTCAACGGTGCTCTAGTCAAAAACGTGGAAACCTTCGCTTATCTAGGAAGCACGATGTCGCGCAACACGAGAATCGATGACGAGGTTGCCCAACGGATCTCCAAAGCTAGTCAGGCTTTCGGCCGGCTGCAGTCCTCCGTGTGGAATCGCCACGGTATTCACCTGAACACCAAACTGAAGATGTACAAGGCCGTCGTCTTGTCGACACTCCTTTACGGAGCGGAAACCTGGACCGTCTACTCGAACCAAGCCAGGAAGCTGAATCACTTTCATCTCAGCTGCCTCCGCAGAATACTGAAGCTGAGATGGCAAGACAGGATCCCGGACACGGAAGTCCTGGAGCGGACCGGAATCCTCAGCATCCATGCCATGCTGAGGCAAGTGCAACTGCGATGGAGCGGCCACCTGGTAAGAATGGACGACGAGCGACTACCCAAACGGCTTTTCTACGGTGATGTCGCTACGGGTTCTCGCAGGCAGGGAGGTCAAAAACGACGCTACAAGGACACTTTGAAGACATCGCTGAAGCAACTGCAAATCAACTCTGCGACCTGGGGAGGACCTCGCCCAGGATAGACCGGCATGGAGAAGATCAGTGAAGACTGGTTCAGCGATCTATGAGGCCAACCGGATCGCCGCTGCCAAGGCCAAAAGAGCGGCACGAAAGTCACCAGCGCCCCGGACCAACACCTCCAATGCCCAGGCCCTGCCAACGTGCCCGCGCTGTCAACGCATCTTCCGCGCGCGAATCGGCCTGGTTGGACATCTTCGGACGCAATGCACAAACAATCCGACAATTCCAATTTCTACGTCAAATTCTGCTAACCCTCCTTCTGACTCCCCTACCCTCACTCCTGTCATCAATTCCATTGCTCCCACCATCACACAGACCACATCCATCTACTCATCGCCTGTTACCCCTACCATCGCAACCACCACCGCCTTCACTACCACCACCACCACCATCAGCGATGGGGAATCTCTCCTAAGCTGTACTCAATGCGACCGCACATTCACCTCACGAATCGGCCTGGTCGGTCACTTGCGAATACATCGTACAGAGACCGGTGAGCCAGTGCCTGGAGCACCATCACACAGCAGAGGTCGTCGCCTCCACTGCCCTCACTGTCCTCGCGCATTCACTCATCGCATAGGCCTATTCGGTCACATGCGCATCCATAACAGCGGAATTAACCACAATGCCGACAACACCGATACACCATGCACACCCTCCGCTCCTGCCATTCTTAGTGCCCCTGCCACCCCCACTACCAGCAATGACATCCTCCCAGCCTCTACCGATTTCTCCTGCCCACACTGAACCCGCAACTTCAACTCACGCATCGGCCTGGTCGGTCACCTGCGAATCCATCGCATGGAGGCTGGTGAACCAGTGCCTGGGGCTCCGACATACAGTCGACGTGCCCGCCTTCACTGCCATAACTGATTTCGCACATTTACACACCGCATGGGCCTATTAGGACACATGCGCCTCCATGACAACCTCCGGTAAACCACCGTAGGCTAACCTACATCAGCGCACACTACCTACACCAATGCATCGACAACACTCTCACAATCACCATTTACCACAGTATATCACGGTTTCCTAGAAACCGTGGCTGGGAAGTCTGCCAATCTGACGCTTCCACCAGACCACGCCGTCGGCTCAGTGTATGTGCTGTGTGTGTCGAGTGGCTGACCAGTGAACTGGGAGTCAGACGGCGATGGCTGCTCCATATCCCCTGAGTTTGTGAATCCTGGTGTGTGCGTTATGGGGGCCAGGTCGTGCTGTGGCGCGCGAAGACGGGTACGCCGATCCGTCAGCCAATGCGCCCACTCCCACATCAGGCAACTGACTGGCTCGGACAGTGGTCTGATTGTGGGGGTGGGGGAGAGAGTGAGGTCGAGAGCTCAGCGTATTTTCCTCACTATAAAACAATCTGACGCGCTTGAAACTATCACGGTGCGCTAAAAAGCCGTGGCTTGGAAGGTTGCCAACTGACGGGATAACTCGGACCGCGTGGTCAGCCCAATGTGTGTTTTTGTGTGGAGTGGCTGACTGGCGGACTGAGAGTCAGGTTGCAATGGCTCCTTCTTAATGTGGCCTTTATGGCACTCCCACTCCGTGGGATCCGAGCCAGGTGTGGTGGCACGCCCAGGGGCGGCTTAGGCCGCGCCAGCCACCTGCGCCCTCTCCCATCTCCGGTCTTCTTGACTCTGTCTTGACACCGGACTCAGGTGGGGGAGGAGGAGAGAGTGCGGTAGCTGCAGCGCAAGGCTACTATCACTTAAAACTAATTCACGCGCAAGTCACCGTCCCTGCACCACCTGGTGTGGAGCATACGGTGGACCTCGTCGAAATCGACGGTCGAACTGCCAATAAGCTCACGTGACATAGAAGCCTGCGTGAGAATGACGAACGTCAATTAGGCAGAGTATTCTTATGCTGGTAGAACTTCAATCCTAATTGATAGGGTGGATGCACAAGTATTTTTTTCACACACACTTATTTAATAATAAATTTACTCCTCTTAAAGTCTGAGTGAGAAATTAGGATTATAAAAAGGTTCGCAATGCGTGGGATGTAATAATAGTCTACAGCCAGTTTTTTTTTCAAGCCTACCTTCACAGAAATAATCTCGGCATTCAACCATCTAATTAAAAAAGATATGTTTTCCTAATTTAAACATGTAGCTTGATGGAGGCTTCATCGAAAGCCAGCAGGTTAACATGCGTGGGTTGAATTGGAGTTAGTTTTGTCGCAAATGAGCTCTGCGAATTCGGTTAAATCTTTTTTTAAAATGAGAAACATCCCCGTAAACACAGGTTAATGTTCTCCTAGTTTCTATACGTAACACGTACTTAATTTCCTACATTCTTTAACAGATTAACACTGTTATCGTCATTTTTGGATTTTAACGCATCGTCAAGCAGTGATTTTCTGAGCTCGTGTACTCTCACAATCAAGATTTCTACCTCAGTTCAGTGGGCCAGAGAACATTTTTCAGGTTTGCACCTCGTCCATATGAACCCATGACAGCAAGGGCACAGCCAACGCTATACGCAGCTGAGCTGCGAGGCTCCGAAGGAGGGTCACGAGTTTAAGCACCTTAATTGAGTCCAATGAATTTAACGCTTACTACCTCCATTATGTATTAAGAAAACACGTCGAGACGAATCCTCAGGAGTGATCCTCTCTATGACTAAAATGCCAAATGGAATAAACCGACGAATTCTGATTCACAGTTTGAACATACTTCTCTTCACACAAAAACAAGTACGTTCCACAGTCTTCACAGATGAGATAATTCATAAATTGTGACGATCGAAATCAAACGGATCAGTTCGAGTCACCTCGACAGCAATTCATTCTACAAAAAAATTCCTTTCCTCTTAATTATTTCCTTGCAAATAATAGCTTATAATTTGGATCGGACATTAATACCATATAATCAGCTTATTTCCTATGTTGATAACTGTTTGAGACTACATCTGCGGAGATGTGCTTAGAAGATTTGCGGGAAAATCGGTCACTACCATGAGACTTAGTTTTCCAGACGGCGTAAGCTGGGTGAGGCATCACTTAAATAAAAATGTTATTTTTAAGGAAAAAATAATAGTTTTGGCACATTTTTAAATGCCAGTTTGTAAATGTGTGTAAAGTTATGACCTAAAATAAAAAATTGTGCCAACACATACACAACCCTAGGCCTTAATACATCCTTTTCAGGCATTTGCATATATACCGCAAGTTAGCGCAAAAAGCCCGCATTTATCTATAGTGTTCACTTTTGAGCATACGCTATTGTTGTCCGGCCTTGTTTCTGTTTATACATAAGAAGGAGCAGGCACACAGCATTTGTCGATGGATACATATTTTTGCACTTATATGGCTTGAAGGCAACCAACGATGACGAAATGGGTTCCAATAAATCGAAAAATTTGTTTTGTCGTTCGTGTAAAAAAACAAACACTGACCTCTTCAGCAGGCCTCAATCTGCACTTCTTTATAAAATACTGGCGCAACCGGCCCGCAAGAACAGAGTCCGCATTTACGGAGGAGGCCTCCACTTCAATAAAACAAAAGGGGCATCGCACAAATCCATTTTGCAAATGCAAGTTCGCAAGACAAGGGTCCTTGCAAAAGGCATGACCGCAGATCAGAGTGTGGGGATCATTAAGGCTGCAGGAGGGAAAACAGAGGCAAGTGAGGAAATCGAGCATCTAAAGCGGTAGAGTACTTTTGATTGGGGACGACATAAAAACCTGGAATGGAAATGGTGGTCGTTCTTGACCTTTGAGTTACCTTCCCATACTCATTAATGTGCAAATTATTGTGAGCTCAAGGTCAAACAAAACCTCTCTATTCTGTCCTGTTATCAGGATAGATCGATTTTGCAAAGTAATTGCCAAGCTTTTCATAATCGTAAAACTCATGCTTTCAGATGAAAAATTCACACAGGGGACCGTACAGATAAGAAGCCTTCAACAAATTAACGCTGCTTTCTAGTGGCCTAACGGACAGATCAGACATCCTAGTCACCGTATAAATAAAACTACCTAATAGAAAAGGCGTGAAGAAATTGTGAGATAAAGAATAAGCATGAATAAAACCAGAAGAACAAAGTTTTGGGTAGCGGAAAATGACAGAATGAGTACTTACATTCTCTTACATTGTCCACATAACAAGTCATTATCAGGTTCCACATTTTCGTCCATTTTCTAAGCATATGTGAGGGCACCAATCCAAGAAGTTTACAGTTACGCAAGCCCGCTCCTCAGAGCCGACTTGCTTACATTCGCTGGTGATGTTAACTGTGGTACAACGCTCACGACGATATTACCCCCGTTTGCTGTAGGCATTGCATTGGCTAACCGGCCTTGTGGCCCGCTGATTGGATCTTCAAACAACCAATCGCTGCTTAACATGAGTCAGTTTGCTGACCGGTAACGTTGCTTTCTTACAGATAGCCAGTTAGTCATGAATGAGTGGGCCAGATACATAAATGTTACCATCCGGTAGGTGGATCATTTTCTCTTCTATAAGTCTTACCTGCAAATCATATTGACAGGCAAATGGCCTCTTCTAATTTATATGCCGACATCATCCGCAATTGCCGGTCTGTCCATTGTTTGAAAATGGACCGGATAGATAGGTGAACTGCGGTCCGGTAACCTTGGATACTTCCGGCCCCCATCGATAAAGGGTGAGCCAGGCAGCACAAGGAAGCAAAGGGTCGGAGTTTAAAGGGTCAATGGTGTACTGGACTCGCCTCCAATAACCACGTACGCCAACACCCTGTACACTGAGCTCCCTTTGGCTGCTAATGGCGAAACAAATCGGGAATGGCCATTTCAAGGTCTATTTGCCTTGAAGGCAAAATAAAGCAAACGGGTGGGGTAGATTTTTTTCTGGACTACTCACAACGGATTTGCTTTATATACAGTCTGTAAACAGGACAGGTGGGCTCAAATTTGCTTTAGAGATAAGACAAGACAGCGATTTGCTTTGTATCAGGTAATGGAAATCTTAAGTTCTCAGTATCAGTCAGTCTGGCTCACAGGAGGTCATAATAAAAATAATAAATTTGCATACACATGTTCACCATACTGACCTCTCGTTAATGAATGGACACTCATCCCTTTGGAATCTCAGTGCCACGTATGTTTGTGATCTGGTGGCCGAATGTGCGAACAGAACATGACTAAGCAGGGAAAGAAAAGCCCATGTTATCATCTATTTTTTGCGAAGGTGCGATCACAGGAGCACGCCCATGCAAATATGTGGAGTGGCCAACGACCCGGCGAAGGACGCACGCTGTCACCATGCCGAGAAACCACCGTCAGCTAGGTGGCGCGTACTCATTCCGGTCACGGACGCTAGTCTCCGCCTTCCCCTATATTTTCTACCAAAAAGATGTTCGCCTGTGGCAGTCACGCAGTCTCCGATTATGAACTCGTGTGCGAGTTCGAAAGCTCAAACGGCACCTACTGCTCTGTATTGCCATGGTCTCATACTACTAGGACGTCGCGTATGCCAACGTGCAGCCATACTCGACCACCTAGACAAAGATGAGAGACAGGAATTTGAGAAATATGTGGGGTCCATTGGGGAAAAACGTGGAGAAATAAAAATAGCTGCCCTGCTTCGGAGTGTACACGAAGGCAGACCACAATCGAAGCTGCCAGAAGACCCAAGTCGGTACGTACACAATCTTTCGTCTATATCTCTTGATAAAACGTCGATCGAAGCCTTATCACTTGGTCCTAAGTTTTGCTGCCCGCGTCAGAAACCCAGCCAACTAGAGCTAGAAACACAGTTTGAAAAATCTCCTTAATCAAACTCACGATCTCCAGCCAGTTTCGACAGACAGCGTTCAATACCTTAAGTCTACGTTAGTTAACTGTTCTTACCAATATTTGAACAATGGCCAGAAATTTCGAGGCTTACTAACAAAAGTCGCACATGGAGAAATTAAAAGAGCTCCGCCAAAACAACGATGTCCCTCATAACGAGGCCAGATAAGGGAATGGGCGTTGTGGTAATGGACAGAACAGATTATATTATGAAACTTCAAGCAATTCTGTCGGATAAGGGAAAAGTTTATTAAGACAGAAAAAGGAGAAAGATCGGACTGATGAGGTAGAAGCACAACTGACTGACGGTTTGAAAAAGAGTTCAAACGGAAGGTCTGATAAGCGAAAAATGACCTAGAGCGCCTTCTGCCCCGTCGGCACGCATGTACCTCGATTGTACGGCTTACCGAAGATCCACAAAGATGGCACACCCGTTCGTCCCATCCTAGATATGAAGAACTCACCATACCATGCGATAGCAAAAATGGTTAGCGGACAAACTTAAGCCCATACAGGATCAGCTAGCGCCACTTAGCTACCGAGATACTTTTGAGTTCGTTGAATGCGTGAAAGACTTGGACCTGAACGGCATGACGATGTTTTCACTGGATGTCTCGTTTCTTTTTACGAATGTGCCAGTTACGGAGACAGTCAACTATATCTGTGAATTCATTACTTCCAGCCAACAAGATATAGGAATACCAGTGAATGCGCTCAAGGAACTATTATTAAAATGTACCTTGAACGTACAGTTCCTATTTAACAACACCTTGTACAGACAGATAGATGGAGTAGCTATGGGCTCACCCCTTGGTCCACTTCTGGCGAATATTTTCATGGGCAAGATAGAAGCTTTACAGCTTCGTCCGCAGATAAATCGTTTAAAAATATTATGGGCGCTACGTGGATGATATCTTTGCGATTGCATCTGAACAAACGGACATTTCAGCTGTAATGGATACCATGAATCAGGCGCACAAGTCAATAAAATTTACACTGGAAGAGGAACAATCTGGATCGCTCCCTTTCCTGGACGTGCTTCTGAGAAGAAGGCCTGACGGAAGTATTCGACGTAGTGTCTATCGTAAGAAGACATGGTCCGGACAATACACTCACTTTGGGAGTTTTGTACCGCTGAACTTTAAGCGTAATTTAGTGCGCTGTCTGACACAAAGGGCGAAAAGGATCTGCTCGGCCGATAGCATTGACGAAGAGCTTAAGGTTGTAGAAAGCACTTTTCGACAGAATGGATATCCAGATAGATTTATTGCTAAGAATATGACCGAAAGACCTCCAAAGCTGCGGTTGTTAACGGCAAACAAGAAACAACTATTCATCAGGGTTCCATTTCAAGGGGATGCAGCAAGTGAACTCCTACGAAGGCGCCTAAGCCAAGCTGTGTCAAGCACCTTTCCAGCAGCTGATGCCCATGTACTTTTCTCGACTTCTCCCATCCTTTATGGAGGGGGCAAGGACAAACTGCCAGCCCAGACCACCTCAATGTGCATTTATTCTTTCACTTGCTCCTGTGGAGCAGAATATATTGGTCGCACGAGTCGGCGTTTTTCCAAAAGAGTACGAGAACACCTTCCAGCATGGTTAGGAAAGGGACAGATAAAGAACATAAACAGCTCTATCCTCGCACATGTGGTAGACACAGGCCATTGTGTAAATGCCAAAGAGGCATTCCGGGTAATTTGCAAGGTCCCCTCAACCTATTCAAAATTCCTTGGACAGCGTCTGTTGGCTACGGCAGAAGCAGCGGCAATCAGGCTACGCAAACCGGTCCTGTGCGCTCAAAAAGAACTTTTATACAGGCACCGCAATTACCCTGGCCGAAAGCCACCAATTTAGCCGCCCGCATCTAATTACCTGTTCCGGCGGCCACCATTCCTCTGACCATAATCAGAAAAACGGACCGCAATTTTTGTTTTATCCCCCTCCCCCTCCCCCCCCCCCCCACCCCTGACAACCGTACAATTTGTTTTACTTACCCGCATATTTGACTTATTGACACAGTGATATAAATGTAAAGGCCTGATGAGAATTTATCGAAAGCTAACGTATGCTCGGCAAATTGTCTTTTGAATTTTTCAATGGGAATGTTCGCTACTCATACTACAGTAACGAACGGATAGAATTTGAACGGAAATGGACCTCAGAAACCGACGTTTAATCCAAAGTTTGGCCAGCGTCCAACCTGAGCTCTCTGCCTGATTTCACAGCACGTCACTATTTTTGAGACAAACACTGGAATAGGAACCCCTCTAATGCAGATGGTCCAGCGCACAGTCATGGATAAGAAAATATAGGTTTATCCTAACCCTCCCACTAACTCTAACCGAAACCTTCACAATAATCCTAAGCTTAGACATAATTATACCCCTAATCTTACACCTCAACCTACCCTCAACCCTAACGCTAACCTTATTGCTAGCTTTACCATGTATCCTAGCCTTAAATTCAACACTGATAATTAGCACAAGGCTTCCTAGTAGAGGACGTTTCTATTCACGTTTCTTAACTGTTGGGTCTCGAGGGTCAATCTAACAGTTTTTTTTGGCTGAGCAACTTTCCAAAACTGTATCCAAAACACAGTTGGATTTGGCAAACCAATGTCAGGCGCCCATTGTTTGTTCGAAGGTATCGTCTTTTTAGATCTTTAGCAGTGGCAAACACTCAGTCTTCCTAGGGGCTTCTTGGTTGGCGAATACGGAAACGTCTCAACACCCTAACGGGGTCCTTCGACTCTACACGTCACGTGATTTTGTCTCCCTGTGGAGGAGATGAATTTGAATGAATTTATTTGGATACATGCTAGTCAGACGAGTAATTTTATGGAAACTAACTTCGTGATGCATCATCGCAGTTGAGCACATTATGTTGGATGAGGTAACGATGAAGAAAACTCGTACATGTCAAGCAGTAACCTTTCCAATTGGTGCATCTGAATGGAACCATATGTCTGCCCATATACGAGCATCGTCCATAGAAGTTACCCCCCACATGTGCGGTCGTGTGTTTCCAACTGTCTGCTAGGTGTATATATCATCTTGGCATGAGATGCCTTCGGCTTCATTGGTTGTTTCAATCTGGACTTGACATTTAACTACCTATGATCTGGAAGAGATTACGTTTCAGGCTGTAATTTACATACCCGTTGTGAACCTGACAACCGCTGGACACAGCTAAATTATAGATCTAATGCTCCAATGCCGAAATTTTATATTCGCCTCTCCATCTAACCATACTCCAATCAGTCTGTTAATTTGCGATTAAAGTACCCCGTTTATGAGCTGATTTGATTGCTAAGTAGGAAAATACATCGGATACATGCATAGAAAGTCGGTTAGTCAAATAAGTGCTAAATTCGCCGTAAATAACGGAGAAGATAGCGTCTCGAAATGCAGCGGTAAAGCACCCGGTGGACATCGGCCTAGCTGGGACTCCCTAGTTAGGGTTTAAACTCAAATAATAACTCTCTTCTAAGGCACTTAGAGGTCAAGATTATACTTTTATCACGTAATCAATCTTACAGGACTTCTAGGAATATACCGTCATAGCTTTTGCGCAAATGCCAATAGCCCATACATCATGCTCTTTATCATTCATCCCATTTATATGTTCTCAATTATTTTGGTGCACAACAACCTTCTTTGTAGAAATATACAAACGGCGTTCTTAGCTGAACGATGGAACATGAATTTGGGTAATGCAACTAAATTCTGCTGGGAATAAGGAGGCTATTTGATACCGGAACGTCTTCCTTATGCATCTGAGCTTTCGGAACCGTACAGAGGTTTATCAACAGAGATAAGCGTGACAACAAACGAGCATATAGGTGGTAGTAGCCGATCAAACATCAGTAATGTCAGTCCGGAGATGACTGCATAAGGTTGTTTATGCCAGCTCTAGATCGATAAATCGATTGACTGAGTTCTAATCAGAGATCTACGCTTCAATCAATTCGCGGCTGAGATTAATCAAAAAAATGGTTCCCGAGATCGAATAGTTTTGTTCTTCCTTACTTCTACATACATTTATAATGCGAACATGTGCCTCAATTACATTCTGTCATATTCACATTTGTTGGCCTCGTTTCGACGTATCGGGCGAATTTAACATTTCAAGCACTGATATCAACACGCCAGAGGGAACGTAGGGGACCCGCTGATTACCATTGCAATACAACACGTATATCAGTTGGTTCATGTGTTTCGTCGTAAACGTACACTTTCTATCCTTTGCCACCAAAATTGCAAAAGCCAACTAAACTCTCTCCAAGTGCCTAAAAACCAACAATAAATCGTTAATAGTGATTGCTTATAGTGTCCCCAGGCAGGACATGAGAACAGGAACCACCCGTACCACTAGTGGTTTCGCGCTAAGTTCCAGGGCTAGGGTAAGGTCGGGGTTACGATTAAGGTTTTGGAAACCGCTATATAAGCAATTCCGACTAATTTTCGTAGATTGGGTAAACTGGCAACCAATAAAGACTGAGGGGAATCTACGATGGTCACAATTTTATGACTTTAAAAAGTACACTTCGGATCCTGGTTGTTACCTCCTTTAAGTTGGATCTTTGATTAATTCATTTGAAGAAAATGGTCATAGCGTCAAAGGAACAGACGAACAGGAACCGACCAGCGCTATGAACTTTGGATTGATTGTGCGGATTACCCATTTATTAGACCTCCTCATGCGACTTTGATGCCCAGTGTAAGCGTGTTGCGGCTGACTGACTGAAACGGCTGTCTACAGGAAAGTGATGAACACCCCATAGATTCTCAATTTTCACAACAAAAATCCCATGGCTCACAAACTAAGCTGTTCAAACACATCCAGACTTATTGTAGCAACCCGGTGGAAAAAGCACGCGAGGCCCGCTACCTCCGCGACCAGTTTATGTGGAACGACTACCCGAAGGCGTCTATAAGCCTATGCCTACGTTTTCGCCACCGGAGGACCCAACCAGAACCAGCCCCTAAGGTATGGCATGTGATGCCATACATCAAGGACGAGTCAGAAGAGACCGAGCGCATTGTTGCGGGACTTGGTGTCGGAATTGCACATTGACCCAAACCTACCATGCACGGTAAGGTCATGAGAATCAAGGAAAAATTAAATCCGAATATGCAGTTGGGAGTAGTGTATCGCATTCTGTGCCAAAACTGTTCCTGTAATTATACAGGACAGACTGGACGTTTGTTTTGATCGCGCATACACGAGCGTAAGCTTGCTGTGAGGCGGTGTGACGGTTAATCGCAAGTGGCTTTCCACACCTACGAAACCGGTCACGACTTTAACTTCGCAGCCACGAAGATCTTCGCCCACGCCAGATGCAAGACAAGCCGAGGTTTGATTGAAGCCTGGGCCCCCGATGAGAACTTGGTCAATCGATTTATCGATCTGGCGCCCGCATACAGGGCCCTGCGTAGTCACCTCCGGACTGGCACCACTGGTGTCTGATTGGCCCCTGCTCCCCCCCTTTAAATATTACTCATTTATCTTGCTGTTTTATCTCTGAAGATGGACTCCAGTAAGAGTTCGAAAGCTCAGACGAATAAAGCCATGATTACGGTGAACGTACAACCTTCTAATCCTCGATATTTCGACCGACGATTTCGAAGATGTCCACCGTATGCTCCACGGAAGGGTGGTGCGAAAACGGTGACTTGCGCGTGAATTAGTTTTAAGTGATAATAGTCTTTCGCTGCAGCTACGCACTCTCTCTCCTCCTTCCCCACCTGAGCCCGGTGTCATGAAAAAGTCAAGAAGACCTGAGATGGGAGAGGGTGTAGGTGGATGGCGTGGCCGGAGCCGATCCTGGGCGTACCGCCACACCTGGCTCGGATCCCACTGAGTGCGAGCGCAATAAAGGCCACATAAAGAAGGAGGAATTGCAGCCTGACTCTCAGTCCGCCAGTCAGCCACTCCACACAAAACACATATTGGGCTGACCACGCGGTCCGAGTTATCCCGTCAGTTGGCAACCTTCCAAGCCACGGCTTTAAGCGCACCGTAATAGTTTCGAGCGCGTCAGATTGTTTATAGTGAGGAAGATGCGCTGAGCTGTTAACCTCACTCTCTCCCCCACCCCCACAGTCAAACCACTGTCCGAGCCGGTCAGTTGTCTGATGCCGAAGTGGGCGCAGCTGCTGGTGGCCTCGTATACGTGTACTACGTACACGACCTGCCCCCCCCGAAACACGAGCACCAGGATTTCACACGACAGAGGGTTGAACGGCTTACATCTCACATATGTGAGACAGCCAAAGGTCAAATTAAGAAGGAGCCATCGCAGCCTGACTCTCTGACCGCCAGTCAGCCACTCCACACAACACACATTGGACTGACTGCAAGGTCTGAGTGTAATTGTCAGTTGGCAAACTTCCAACCACGGCACTTATCATTACCGCACTCTATCTCCTCCTCCCCCACCTAAGCCTGGTGCCAGGAAAAAGTCAAGAAGACCGGAAATGGGAGAAGGCGCAGGTGGCTTGCGCGGCCGGAGCCGCCCCTGGCTCGGATCCCACGGAGTGGGAGTGCCATAAAGGCCACATAAAGAAGGAGCCATTGCAGCCTGACTCTCAGTACCCCAGTCAGCCACTCCACACTAAACAGACATTGGGCTGACCACGCGGTCCGAGTTATCCCGTCAGTTGGCAACCTTCCAAGCCACGGCTTTTAGCGCACCATAATAGTTTCAGGCGCGTCAGATTGTTTATAGTGAGGAAGATGCGCTGAGCTGTCGACCTCACTCTCTCCCCCAACCCCACAATGAGACCACCATCCGAGATGGTCAGTTGTCTGATGCGGGAGTGGGTGCATTGGCTGACGATTCGGCGTACCCATCTTCGCGTGCCACAGCACGATCTGGCCCCCATTACGCACACACCGGGATTCACTATAGCAGGGGATATGAAGAATCCATCGCCGCCTGACTCCCAGTCCAGTGGTCAGCCACTCGACACACAGGACATACCCTGTGCCGACGGTGTGGTCTGGTGTAAGCGATCAGATTGGCAGTCTTCCAAGCCACGGTTTCTAGGACACCGTGATATTTTTAGGTACATTATGATGGTGTTGAGGGATTTGTCCGCTGTCGTGGATGCGCATGTGACCGAATAGGCCTATGCGATGAGTGAATGCGCGAGGACAGTGAG